>VWZS01006721.1:4497170-4527903 GCA_013397075.1 Rhabdornis inornatus
AAAAAAAAAAAAGAAAAAAAAAAAAGAAGGAAAAAAAAAGGAAAAAAAGCATTCAGCTTGTGCAAACACCCAAGGCTCAAAATAAGGTAAATGCAAGAAATTGCTTCAGCTGGGAACCAGGGACAACGTGAAGCCTTTGCTGCACGGGCCACTCCGATTCTGAAGGAATTCAAGCACATGCACTGCGAACTCCAAAGGGACAGCAGTTCCTCCCTTGCCACACAGAATTTCGTCTGTGATTTGTTAGAAGAAAGAGCTATTGGATCACACAAACTGGGAACTAATACGTGTAATTCTAGCTGTTGAAAAAAAATTTTAAATGAATCTCTCCTCACACAGAGACATTGGATATATATGTATAGATATGTATGCATGTAAGCAAATACTAGGGTAGCTCATTTCACCTTATAAACACAAATAATAAACTACTCACAGAAAAAGGTAAAAGGTGATCATCATTACATCCTTCAACACATTTCTGGTCTCTCATAGGACTGCAGGTACAAGTCGGTCCATCATCAAGTGAACACGGGGGATAAAGAGGGAGGCCCCAAGGTTGCAAGACAAATACAAGTGATAACTCTCCTACAACACCATAGGTAAAGAAAATTGTATGTAGCAAACCAGACACTGTTTAACAGGCCCAGTAAACACACAATTGGCAAATTTCTTCTCTTCTTATGAAAACCATAATGCAAATTAATTGCAGCACGCAAAATCACAGTTCTAATTTAGCAACATTCTTTGCAGTGCTTGAGAATTAAATCCAAAAACAGTAGGGATTGTCAGTGGGCTAACTGAACAATTTCACAAGTAAAGGGAATATTTTACATGTCAATGGGACACTTCTACAACTGCTGACTGTTTCCTGAAGGAGTCTCAGATCTCGTGTGTCATTTATGGCCTTTTGAGTTTGATTTTTAAAAGTGATTTTTAGTTTCACCTCTGAATAAATTCAGCAACTACATGAAAGTTCATTGCTATAAAGTGTGCTTCAAGTTAAGGAACAAATACAGACATCTTAGTTGTCTACCATGTAAGAATCGATATCAAATCATTGTCTTTATGCTCCTGGATTTTTGCAGTAGTGTATTTCCCGCAATTAATAAAACGCCTACGAGTGTTTTTGAATTTCTTGTTCAAGTGCAAGTTGATTAGCAGTGCTTCCTCTTAAGGAGTTAACACTATTTTTAATCCAATGATAGATTTGATAATAATTTCCGTTACTTCTAATCTACTGTTTTGCAGGGTGTGTAACATGGTTAGATGACGTTTAATTTTGCTCAGGCTCTGAGACTGCATTCCTGATAGCTCCTTCGGTTTTTCACTATTATGCATGCTGCACCAAGCACCCTTTTCCTAGCTGACTTGAGAAAGCATGTTTCCAGAATATGTTATTCAAATCCTGAATCATTTGGGTTCAAAATCACAACTTCCTCTAAAGTCAGCATTTGGCTTCTTTTGAGGTGATTGTTCCAAACAGAACATTTTCGGATAGCCTCAGATATTCTTGTTTGAATTTAATAATACACATCAGATTTAGATCAGGAATGCAAACCTCCAGAAGACAAACAAAAACAAGAAAACCTTTGGAAGGTATGACAAGTAACATATACCAACAAACAGCAATGTAAGTCTTCAGGGCTTCTTAATTTCCAGTTCTTACTTTTGTCCTCTGATACAGCCACTTGCTAAGTCAAAAATGCATGAGGGCAGATGGATGGTCTGCTGAACACCCTGCATTCCCAAGCCACAGCCAGCCATTAATGCTATTTCATCCCCATTTTACATCTCTGCTTTTTCACCAGTGCTACAATGCCG
This sequence comes from Rhabdornis inornatus, assembly GCA_013397075.1. NCBI lineage: Eukaryota > Metazoa > Chordata > Aves > Passeriformes > Rhabdornithidae > Rhabdornis > Rhabdornis inornatus. The sequence continues at coordinate 4,498,992 of VWZS01006721.1, forward strand.
ATGGGGCTAGAAAACATCCAGTAAGGACCCAGTTATTACACTCCAACACAACTCTTTGTGCTGGTTTCCTCTCCAGCCAACCTGGAGGGAGAGAGTCTGGAGTCCACAGCCAGCATCATGACCCCAATTTTCCTATATCCAGCCTCTGGGGAGACGAGACATCCTGAGAGGAGCAGGGAGGCTGCATGGCCTCCACAAAGCACCACGGCTAAACTACCTTCCTTCTCAGCAGATACAACATATTGACACTGTTGCAAGTGTTCATGTCTCCCATGCAAGAGAAATGTAATAAACTACGCTCATTTTCAATAGCAATACCTCCTCTTCTAATGTTATCAGTAACTTTGACAAACCTACAGCTTCTAGTCTTCATTCTGATCATAAATAAGTTAGATAAATAGCTATTTAATCTTTCTGAGATACACGTAAGTGGGAAATCTCTGAAAATAAACCAAAGGTACCTAAACACCACCATTTACATGTTTGTATCAACTTACTTCACCGCTGTACATCTCTCAGCACTGGAAAACTCTACCTTCATTTAATGTGCAGCTGAATAAGGGGCAACACCAGGATCAACAGAAATAAGAATAGGTGCTCATTCTGGGGCCCCTCCTTGATTTAGAAGGACCCAAACCCGGAAGTTGGTGCGGGCATGCCAAGACTCAAACCACAGAGGTTCACCTCTGCAGGGAAATGAGACGACACCGTGCCTGAGGCTGGAACAACCCGAACACACAGCTGGGACCCCTCTTCCCTCCCTTTCTGGTGGAGAGGAAAGCCAGCCACTGCATCACCCTCTTCCAAGAGAGCCCCTGGCACAAGGCAGGCACACGAATGGGGTTGAGGGGGAGCAGGCTCCGTTCCTGCTATTCATCCCTTATCCTGCCCAGACATCTCAGGACAACCTACTCCACTCCAGAGGGACCCCCTGCTCAGCCAGACCCTCCCAGCTCACCTCTCTATCCCAAGACTGCTCCCATGCCCTCCCCACAGTACAGACAGCTGGCCCTGGCCACCCTTAACTATCCATCAACGTGCAGGCTCTGCTGGCAGCCCTTCCTCCCCTCCTTCCAGCTCTTCCTCAGGAACAGGAAGGCTGGACCCGAGCATCCTTGCTGCAGGGAGCTGCCTGCAGATGGATGACCTGCAAGCTGGAGCCCACTGCCCCAGTCCCACACACCACCAGCTTTTCTCTTTAGATTCTAAGTAGTACCAAGGTAAATTTTATGTTAAGAATTATTTATAGACTTCCTGCAAGTGACTGCCCAGAGCTTTGATGAACATGAGACAATAGCTCTGTTCATCTTCCATCCGTAACCGTGCAAGCAATAAATGTTTCTAACAACAAACATTTGAGCAAACAACTGATTCAGTTTGTTCCAAGCACCTCAGGCTAGAAAAATAATATTGAAAAGAGTTTATATGCTTGCTCCTCCCCACCGCCATTTCCCTCTGAGCAGGCATTTCTGATGAAAAAAAATAAAAATCAATATTAAACGTTTACTTGTAGCGAATTTAAACTAAATTTTGTCAACATAAATCCAAGAGCATTTGGTGTTTGCACAATACATATTTTTAGTACCTACCTATACAAACACTAAAACAGTAAAAAGAGTTACAGTATAAAACTAGCAAAATTTAGTAACATTTAATTCCTTGCACACAGGCCCTGGTGCCTCAGATGCCACAGAGGTTAGCATCAGCACGGGGAAAACCTGCAGGCTGCTATGTGGATGCCTTCATGAACCCAGCAAAAGAGAAGAGTTGCTATTTGTTTTTGGAATATACAAATATCATTAAGAGCCAAAAACCGACGCTGATACTTTAGGGTAATGTCTTTTCATTACAATTCAAAAGCCGTCACAAAAATCTTGCCGCAGAAACTGGTGGCGTTTGCTTTTGTACTACCTACAATCACTGTCCTGCAGAGTTGCAGTAGAACTGCTCTTTTAAGATATGATCCCAAATATCACTAAATATGGAGAACAAATTCCTGAGAAAACAAACCCTTACCACATCAGCATTCTATAATATTAGGAAACTATTTGCATCATGCGGCTTGTGCTAAAATACTTAATGATCTCATCCTTACCATAACAAATTATCTGCCAGAAAAAGACCTTGAAGGTCAACACTGGCAACAATTAAAAAGTAATGAAAAACATTCATCCCTTAGGCAGAGTTACAATTTCTAAGTTTGAAGCAATGTGCTGTATATTTTATTAGCTATCACTTGTTTAATTATTCATTGGAGCTCCTCTTATGCTCCATAGAGCAACCTCACATTGCTAAGATTTCCATTTGAATGCTATTACCGATTCAAGGACAAATCTCGTTTAAACTTTAGCTTTTGTTTTTATTTTCCAAAACATAAATTATGTTCAAAAATTAATGGGTCTGTCATACTTGCTATTTTTAATTCTGTTCACATTAGCTTCAGCCTGGGACTCTACACATCATCTCTCCAACAACAGTATTTTGAGTGTCTGCATTCATCTGCTCCAGTATTCCTACAAAACTACACAAGTCTTCAACCAACTGCATCCCTTCCTCGGCCAGCAGGAGTAATTTTCATTCCTGTCTCATTTGCAGCAGCAGCTCACTCAAGCACAGTATTTCAGTATTTTCTTAAAGAAACTCACCGAGTTCAAGCAAGGCGATAGCACCATGAAATAACTTCTATGCTTTATTTGCCATTTAATTACACTTCCTGGATTTCCTAGCAAGTAAATAAAATCTTTCTCAAGGTTTACTGAAGAAATAAAGAGATGTACAAACAGGGCAGGCTAAGACTGGTATTATCTGCAGTTCTTATTATCCTTCCTTGTGGCCATACACATTTATGCCCTGCTGGGGATTCACAACACACAGAGGGGAAATTAGCTAGAAGAGTTTTTTGAGTAAGGGAGGAAAAGCCTGTTTACTGTTTTGTGATCAGCAACTTGAGATAGGTTCCCCATTTAAAATTTCATTAGTAGAAATATGCATGCGTACTGTACTGAAATGGTGAAAGAAAAAAAGAGAATAAAGTAGAACACAACAACAGATCTGCAATGATTTGATACGTGTCTTATCTAAAATCATTCTGGTAGAATAAAGAAATTGAAAATGTCATGAAAATTGATGTTAACCCTTTTTTTGCCTCTCCCCTTCTTCATACAAAAATATACCCACTTCCTGAACTATACTTATAAATAATACCATGGTTTATAAAAATTGAAAAAGGGCTGCCATGACGGAGGAAAAGGAGCAGTAATACAATAAAGAAAAGGCTAAGTACTAAAATACATACTCATTTTAAGCTACTTAAAATTCCACATTAATAAAAATAACAAAGAACATGTATTTCCATACAGTGAATAGTCAAACTTTATCTAATGCCCTAAAAAAGTATCTATTTAATTAAATAATCCAACTTGGTTTAATTAAACCAAAAAAGACAACACTGCTCTCTAATGCTCCTTGGTAAGAGTAAAAATATACTTTGAGCAGCAAGAAGAACTGAAATTTGTTGTGCAAGACAAACTTTCCCCTAGCCCTCAGGCTTGGTTTCATGACACTGTCAGTATCACCAGGAAAGTGAGTTGTTTACATAATGGGGAAAGTTATTTACAAGCATTACTACATTAGTAAAATATAAATAAAGGTGGCAGCAAAATCCACCTTAACCCACTCAAAACTAATTCCCGAGATCAGATAAATTTTAATTTTATACCATAAAATCTGTCTTAGATGGAAAACAAAAGTTGCATAGTTGCCTTAAAACTTCATTTGCTGAGTTCAGGAGAGTGAAATGGCAGGAAAGGGATACACTGCCCATGAGCCCTTGTGTGGAATGGGCCACAAAGGGACTGCAACCTCATCTCACTCCTGCCAGGAAGACAGACAGAAGTATTTTTTAAACGTACACACACACCTCAACATAGAATCTCATCTGTAAATAATCACATTTTCGTATCCAAAGTTTCCGTGATTGAAAACACAGAGAAACTTCAGACCTATGACCAGCAGGAAACTTCTGTGCATATATTTTGTTTTACCAGTGGGGAATACACTTCTGCAGTGTGTTTCAGATCCAGGTCATGCGGAAATTTTGCAGAGAAAGTCTCTTAAAGCCTTTCTGATGAGACCAGAAAATCTGGACAGACCAGTTCCTTGTTGGTCTAATTAAAAGGCCATTAGGATGTTGATCCAGAAGTGAAACCTGAAGGAACACACGTGGGAACACACAAAGTCTTAACTGAAGGTGACAGTAAGGGACACCATTCACCAAGGTCATATTCGCCCAAGAGTCCTGTTACATTCCTCCCTCATGTGGTGGAGGATACAGGCTCCTCCTGAGCACAACTCTCAGCCACCAGTGAGCAAGAAGAGGGAGAAAGACTGAAATCCATAGACACTGACAGGAACAAAAGGAGAATTTCTGGGAAACAAGTCACAGAATAAATATGGATTCCACTCAGCATCCTTTATCCCAAGTTACCCACAGTCACTAGCAACCTCCTATATCTGCCTTGCCCACTCCAGTCAAACCATGCTCAACTCCATCATAAAAATAATGAACATGGGACCTTTATTCAGATGTAATCAATACCTTGAGTGCCCAAACCACATACCCCTTCTTTGTCTCCTCCCCCAGAAGAGAGCACCAAGAACCTTTTGAGATGTTTCCCAGCACCTCTCACACATCTACAGAAGTCAGTAATGCCCAAGAGCAACATCTGATCCACTAACCCAAGCCCACCATCAGTAGGGCTGATGTCCCCATGGACATCAAGGATCAGGTCACAACTGCTGTCCAAACACCTTCAGCATGTCATTGGGAATTCCCAGTATGAATCTGCTACTAAGAAAAAACAATTTACTTCTAGATTTCCCTACAACAGTGTTAAGCAGCAGCCAGATGAAAATTGAAGCAGAAAACTGTTATCCATTATGACACAATTTTAACACATCTGCCTTCTTTCTCTAAACAGATCCATCAGACTTACAGAACCACAGAATGTTAAGTGTTGGAATGGACTTTAAAGACCATCTAGTCCCAATCCCCCATGCCATGGGACACCTCCCCCCACACCAAGTCGCTCAAGGTCTTATCCAGCCTGGCTTTGAACACCACCAAAGGTTGGAGGGCATCCACTATGTCCCTGGGCAACCTGTTCCAGTGCCTCACCACCCTCTGAGTAAATAATTTATTCATAATACCTAACCTAATTTCTCCTCTTTCAGTTTGTACCCATTACTCCTTGTGCTATCACTATGGTTCCGGACAAATATTCCTCTTTGGAACACATGATAAGGATGCTATCCCAACGTCCTGAGATAAAGCATCACTTGACAGCAACCAAAATTTCCTTTTTTAACCCAATCTGCCTAATTTTCCTAATATGTCAGTGTGAGCCATTTAGCACTCCAAGGCTGGTCATCAAAACCAGGAAAATACCTACCAGCTTGCGTGCACAGGAACACTAATACCAAGAAGGCTACTGAAAATAAACATATTTCTGTTTTTAAACACTTACAAACAATACACTTTTAATTTCTTGTCAGGCTTAACTGCTGAATACTCCAGTTACATTTGCATGCCAGGCAACAGTACTTTGTGAGAAAGAGACACGCTCTATGAGTCTATGTATTGACTACAGTTTGAAATGAATAAACTCTGAAAAATGACAGACTAGATACGTAAAATATGTCTATCTTAAACCTGCTCTAAAACTTATAATGGAGATTCCACAAAACTGTATGAACATGGACAAAACCCACTGTCACCTGCATAAGCCAGCAGAAAGAGCTTTTCATAATGAGACTTTCAGGAATGAAGTGAGGTGTTGATTTTATCCGGTACACCACAGTAATTTGCTGTGCAGCTTCATGAAACTGCTACAAATAGCATTACAGCCAAAACCCAATCGTTGCTGAAATGCATTTAGTAAAATGGAAAATACAGAGAAATACAACACAGTAATTGTCTCTCAACCCACATTATATATTGTGTTTCTAAATTATATAGTATTATATTTTCAAGTTTTTAATATAGTTTCCCACTGAGGAATTGATAACACAGGAGACATTCTTTGACCTTTTCCCTCTGAATATCCAAATAATATACCACATAGGTTTATAAACCGAATAACTCTCCAGCCTTTTATTAGATCCCAAGGGATAAAATCTGTTTTAAAAAACCACCACATGTAGCAATGCACAAAAGAGCTAATGCAAAGCACTTTCCTTGCTGTGCTATTTCTCACCTCCACCACAATTTCTTCTGTACAGTTGCAATTGCAGTTTATGAGTTTACATGTATTGGAAAGACAAAAATTGGACTTCTAGCACTCAAAAATCTGCACTGACCACCCTAATGCAACCACTGACAATACAAACCATGATTCTGCTCACCCACCAATTCCTACTTAATGGATTCAACACAGCACTGCCATCTCTTTAAAGATTTGACCCAAGCAATGGACAAAATAACTTATCAAGCTTTTCTATTCCCCAGATATTGCAGAAAGTATTTAATGGACGTGTTCCAAATTTAGCAGGATGTTATAAACCACACAGCCACCAGATAAGTAATTTGTGGGGCAGCTGAATCAAAAGCTAGGCTGATCCTTTAAAAGAGGCCTTTCGGGGATTTTGATTTGATAATGTTTGCATCTCTACAATTAATTACAAAATAATGAAGGATTCGAGCCATCACAGTCAGGCATTGGGAGTGTGAAAAGATGCATGCTGTGCATGACAAGAATCAAAGTGCCAGAACAACTCAGGAAAAAAGCATAATATAAAACAGTTGATGTAAGTTAGAAACACTGGGAACTTTCAACCTGCAGCAGCCTTTTTTTATGTGGCCAGCCCCACTGATTTTAATGGGGCCACTGCTGCAAGGAAAAAAGTTCCATGCAGGAGCCTGTCTGCCAGACCATGCATCAAGCAACGTGTCAGGAGAAGCTGTGAGGACTCTAACTGATGCAAGATCAAATCCTCCCTCTAAAGACACAATTCTGTCTGCTTCTGAAACTTCGAGCAGATGCTATTTCAGAAAATGTGAATTCTAATTCACCATTAAAACCAGAGCTGATTTGACTTTGGAGGGGGTTTGGGGCTTCATTTGGGTTTTGGTTGGTTTTTTTCAGTATGTGACAGGCATCTTAAATGTACTGCTCTGGAAAGAGGCAAAACATCTGCTGACATCAGGCCTATTTACTAGCAAAATTTTAGAACTCCATTCCAGTTTCATTCCTGATCAGTTTATCACACTGGTTTGCAAAATGCAGATTCACAAGTGGCACAATGAACAGTTAATGTCAATTCTGAGCTGCTGCTTCTAACGAGACCAATATTTCAATGAAGTTTCCAAACACATGACAGAACTTTATCCCAAAAAGAAATAAAATATTAACATATTGTTTATCTTCTGTTCCCAATTCCTCAGTTTTTGACAAATGGAATTGTAAGCTGAAATATTCCTGGAGCCTGTCCAACACAGATAGCTGGTACTGTTAGGTTTTCTTCAAATTTAGTGCATTATTCCAAATTAAATCTACCTTGGCCATACAGGGGATGATTTTCCCCTCCTCCCTCCACAGATGAGTTGGTTCTCAGCATTTATTCAAGGCAAAATACATGGTCACAATGAATTAGGAATTTTAATTTCCATAGGCATCATCTGGTATAATACTGGCCCTATGGAAAGTGAGTGAGAATGCCATCAACTCTCATAAGGGCAGATTTCAACCTCCTGATAGATTTTCCTCCTTATTAATTCAAATGGTAACAAGTTCTTTGGGTTTTTTTAAGGAGCTGTTTTGCCACATCCCAATGAGATAAAAATATATAGTTCTTTACCTTTTTACCTATCAAAACCAAAGTATCGACATTCCTTCCTCAGCAACAAAACATTTGCCTTTTTCTGTTCATCCAATGAAAATTTTACCTACACATGTCCATTTAATATCACTCAACAATGTCTAAAATGGTTCTACTGCTATTAATATTTAAATAATCAAAAAGACTTAGTAGGAGAGCTCAGGAAGTCATTTAGTGAAAGATTTTATTCCAGCTAATGCAGAGAAACTTCAGCACCAACTGATGCAGAGCTAAAATTGCTTTATTATAAGTTTCATGATTTTTTACAAACATAAAGATGAAAAAAAGGCATTAAATTTATTTAAAAAAAAACAACTAAAATATGGGTGGGACCTTCTTATTTAATATTTAAGGAAATCTGAAAGCAGCAAGCATCTTAGTGGTGCACGACATGAATGGACATCCAAAGGAGCATGCACCTATGGGGAAACACTGACACTTCTCTATCCCTTCTCCTCCTGCCATAAACATTCAATACAACCCTTTTCTCCAGTTTCTGAAAAATGACACAGGAAAAAAATGAGTTACCAGCAAAGCCTGAGCAGCAAATCCATTGTCATGAACATTTTTATTTTCAACATGAGCACAGACTTTTCTGGGATTAATTCAGCATGGGAAAAGCTCATTTACTGCTCAGATAATTTCAGCTCCTATGAACCCTGACATGTGGATAAACGCTCCTCTGAGAACTCTGGTTCAGCTTACCTACATAATGCTGTTTATTTGACCAAAGCTACTTTTTCCTCTTACAGTATGAAGGATCACCCTTCTGTGGTTACAGGGCCGGGGGCAGAGAGGGTAGAAGGAGTTTTGCTAGAAGGTTATCTATTACTGTTACTAAAGCATTTTCTAAAAATAATTCATTTTTAAAACTTATTAGCTATTTATACTCTAGCTGTACCTTGTGTTTGAATCTCAACTCAGAATATTTTTCAAGTCTGTCATTTACATTTCCTAGAAAGCACATCGACTGTTTGCAAAGCTCATCATGACTCCCTTAAATGTCTATTTCTGGCACCATAATATACTTCAACTAGTTTGCACTCTCAATTATCAGCAGGACCTTTCTATGTATATTTGAAAAAGTCACAGTTTACACAGTAACTTAATTTTATTAGGTGAAAATTCAGCTTTTGGTTTCATTTCTCCATTTTCTTTTATATAATGCATCTAACCCAGAGATTGGGCAGGCTCTTCAGGCTCACCATGCAGCATGGAATGAGGATGATATGCTGCTTCCTTATACTTCCATGCTAATTCCTGCTATCAGGCTTTAGTCGTGGCTCCTGAACTATGAACCCTGATGGGTTGGACCTGCCTGCTGGGCTTGGCTGACTCAGAAACTCACAGCAGCAGACAGAGTCACTCTGCAGAGCATCCAGCACTGACAGAAGCTGCAGGAAAATAAACTGAAGCCCAAATACAGCATCTTCCAATTTCTCGATTTCACTGGTGTCTGTTGGTAGATTTTCAATAGGCTTCCTATCATCCTTTTTTTTTTCCTTCCCCTCCTCATTCTGGGATCACAGCCAATCCCCAGCACAGCAGCTGACTTTCCCCAGAACTAACTAGAAATATTCCGATAGACTCTATTTATAGACTCAAAAACTTAGGACTGCAAGCAGCCAACCAAATTTTTCCACTCCTTGCTCCCCTCTGCTATCTATCTGTCTATCCATCTATCCTGGGCTAACCTAAATTCCAGCTTCCTGTGTTTCTCAAGGGGGAATTATCCTACCCACAACAGGTATGCCACAGGCACACACACCTCTTACAAATCCCAAAGCACCTGTGCAGAGTGCATGCAATTTACTGAGCAGATGAGAATAACAGGAAAACTCTACTTTTCTGCCACTGTAGAAATTATTCAGGCTGATCTTCCCTCCTGTCACTAGAAATCAAACCTGAAGACAAATCAAGATTTCTGCAAGAGATTCTACCACCTGTACCTCAGACCTCTGCAAACTCATGAAACCAGCTGGGAAACACACAAATTCCTGGTTTTCTATGAAAAAACACAATAATTAACAACTTCTTTTTAAGCAGGCTTGAACAGTGGCTTTTATTATTGTACTTTTAGAATACACACGCACATATGCAGAAGCCAAATAAGGTTAGCCTCCATTAGTTTAAGTACACTACAAATACACAGCAAAAGAAAAACTGCATCCTAAAGTAAGAATAATATTGCAGCCGACTTGCCCTCGGACATATGATTCTGCAAAACTATCTATTTACAATACTATCATATCCTGTTCAGCATTTCATACTGCAGATAAAGCACTGAAAGTATAAATGCTGAAATAGAAAAGCTAGTGTGCTCTGGAAGCAACACCTGGCAAGTCTGATTTTTACTTAACCTTACAAATGTTGCTAGGAAACCCTTCTCAATATTTACTTCAAGTCTTTAAAGAAACAGACCCATTCATACTGAGCTACTGGTGGGAGCACTGGCGACTTGGCAGAGAAGCCCCAACCTAAATTTACCCTTGACATCTCACTTTCCTAATCCACAGACCTGATGTAATATAGAAGTAAAATTAAGAGTAGGGTATGTAGTTACCTTATGAGACCCCTAACAGCATTGGTATTTCGGACACTGCAAGTAGAGCAAACAAAGTAACAAAGTTCTTTTCCTTGGGTTTATGTAAATTTAATTTTTAAAAAAGCTACAATGTTAATGCAGAGTCTTCTACAAAGGGCATATTATTTTTACATTTTTGTGAACAGTGGATAATTTAAGAATTTTCACCATCACCTCTCACGGCTAGTATAGAGATATATGCTACCTTCATCTGCCCATATGAAACATCAGAAAAAGCCTAGATTGTACCAAAAACAATAAATGGGAAACATTAGTCTATTTACTGCTGCCTTTCAAACTGATTCCATTAAATATACCTATAAAAATCAGTCAAAGATATTTTTTGAATCCTTTTTTGAATATTCCTAATTTTTAGTCACATCAGAGAAAAGCACAAGCTTTCCTAGGACCTAAGGCACTATACGGAGGTTACACCTTCTTGTGCCAATACCTGCTATTTTCCTTGCTCCTATAATCATCCTCTTTCCCATTAGATCACATTTCTTATTCCCCTGCATTCCTGATTCCAAGCTCGTTCCTATTTGCTCCTGAATATTTTTTTGTTTCACTGAGCATGAAAACTGCCTTCACTTGTATTAAATTACTGATTTAAGTCACGCCAACATCAATATCACCTCTGAGTTTGGGGCACGCCGCGTGATGGAAAAAAGCCAAAATATATCCCAACCAACAGCAACTCTTTCTGTGGAGTCAGACCCAAGCTCAAAGCCTCAAGTAGCTCAGGCAAAATTCAGGAAGAACTGTAAATGCCCATGCTGCCAGCACTGGGGCAAAGAAGCCCCCATGAACACCTACTGACCCTCACCACTGCAGCTGCCAAGAACCACAGCTGGGGCTGCCACCCCCTTTGTGCCTTGAAGCATTCCAGCTTGGAACAGCAGCTTGGGCAGAGGGAGAATCCGGCTTCTGTGCAGCAACACGGACCTTGCCACAACCTCAGCAAGACTTTCTTTTAATAAGCACAGTATCAGGTGTTTGTGCTGAAGCAAGCAGAACCTGAAGCATCTTGAGATCATGGAAAGGGCTAATACAGGTGGAAGGACATGGAACAATTAGTGGAGGACATGGAGTATCTTGTTTATCACGGTATGGAGGGTATGAAAACAAGAAAAGCATGAAACTCTTCTTGCAAGCTCAGAAGTCATCTGGACCCTGGTATTACAGTGCTGATTCATCAGAAATTAAGAGAGGTTTCTAACTCTTTTTTTCCTGTGGCTATCTTATAAATAGACTTAATGACTCTAAGTAATTTACAACCACTAATACATCACCTAGTCAACTCGGTTAGGCTCATATTAAAATTAATTTATCAGACATCCACAATATCCAATTAGCTGCAATCAATAGGTTTACTTTACAAGAATTTATTGAGCCACAAAGTAGGTTTTTTCCTGAAATGAAAATTGTAAGTCATTAAATTAGTTTGCCTAAGTTACAGCTGCTTGTAAATACTTAAGGCAGCTGCCTATAATCAAAACAATTCTGTTTGCCTTTACAGAATAGTATCATAATAAATATCAGAATATCCCTATCCAGCTGAAAAGAAGTGAAATTCACTTAATGAAAAAAAAACCAAACAATACAGCCTATTTGTCCCTTCAGTTTCATTTCCTATTTCCAGGATTTAATTCAGCTTTTCTTAGGATTTCTAGATTGCAGTAAAGGATGAGTAAGTAGGTACTTTGCTCATTCTGGTCACAACTTAGGAACAAACACATCTGCTGAAAACAGTGTCTCCGATTCTTCTGTGGAACAATTTCCTCTGCCTGTAACTCTGAATCTTTCCTCAATTAGAGATGCCTGAGCTAACAGGTGAAAATGCAATTACACACAGGCAGCACTCATTTTACAGGCATAAAAGGAGATCTATGGAGAGGAGTGGTCAGTCCTGAGGATACTCCATCCAGTTATAGGTGTCACAAGGGTTGTGCTCCAGGTCAGCTCCAGCAGGGTCCCATGGACAGAAGTCGAGGCTGGAATGCCCTGGGTACCTCCTGGAGTGTTTTTCTCATTCCCTTCTGGCTCAGAAATACCTGACTGTTCACCCCACAGCTGCCCAGTGATGTGAACCACAGGACAGAAGATGGGGGCAACTGGAAGATTCTCTTCAAAAGCACATTTCTGATCCAAATAAAAATGTAAACAAAACCCTACAAACTCTGTTATCAACCTTTTGCAACCAGTTAACTCCTGTTTATGTTAGAAAATAAATGCAGGACAATTCACAAACTCATAAAAGATGCATTTTTGATTCCAGAAATTAAAAAAAAGTAAATCAGCAACTATTTTTTTTCACTTCTATTTCTATACCTATTAGCTCCTCTGAATTTTCTCCCTTTCTAAAATAACATGTCCATCCAAAACACTCGTCCTTTTTGCTTCTTCCACCAAATGGGTTTAATATGAAGTGAGTAACCACTCTTTATCTCATTATCTGCATGCGCAGTTTGAAAGTTGTCATTACTGCATATTTCATCATTCAAAGTTTTCAACGCCCTATCTCCTTTTTTTTTACTGTCAGATCTCCAGAAACATAAATTCCAAGCAGTCCCAAGAATCAGAAAGGTTAGTTGGGAAACAAATGCAAATCAAGTGCATTGTTTCACTGCAACATTATCTTATGTCATTAGTTGGCAGCAGCCATAAAGTTCTGGACCACTTCCAACATTTACTTCCATACACTGAGCAAAAGCTGACATGTCTAACCCCCCACACTTTGTTCATCTTCCAGCTACTTTACATGGATCCAGATTAAAAATAAGAATTTAAAAATCCTAAAATTGTATCAACTGGAATTCTCTTTTGCCACTGTTTATCTGAAGGAAGAGTATGGTAAAGCTGTGCAGGGTTTGTAGAGCTAATTCTGCAGCAATGTGGGTTTACTTGATGGATTTTCCAGCAGGGCAGCCTGCAACAAAGGTTCAATGCAGAATTTTGACAAGCCAGTCAAGTTTAGCAACTTTTTCTAATCCTTAAGGAATATTTATTGGCCAGTATTTGTTTTTAATTATTTACGTTAGAAAGCCTTAGTGCTCAAAACCAAACAAAATTAAATCAGAAATAACAAAACAAACCCACGGTGTACACTAAATCCAAGTGAATGGGCTATGAGCTGAGGGGCAATCCTTAGGAAATGGGGGAAGATTACCTCCACTGCAGCATCCCTGAGGGCATCATGTTCTCTCCCTGCTGGGCTCAGGTGCTCAGGGAGCTGCAGGAGTGCAGCAGTCCAGAAGTGTGCCAGAAATGACAACGCATTCACTTTCTACCAAACCATAACAAATAACAGACCTTGATCCTTAGAAACACCAAACATTAAAGTATATTGTCTTCAAGTGGAATTCCTGAGTTTTTCCAGGGAGTCTTCCCCTATCCCAGGATCCACACCTCTGCAAGGTTTTAGTTGTTTTGTTTTAATTCATCCAGGTGAGTTGGGAAGTTAACACAGTTACATCTAGCAAAGTAGCTCTGAAGCTACCATTAGAGGAAGAGCTTTCTAACTGCTCCAGCATACTGCACTCTCTAGCACAAATCTAATTTAGTTCAAAATAATGAAGCTGACAGCTCAGATAGTCTGCCTGGAAACTGTGCAAATTTCCCACCCACCTTCATTTGCAAGGTCCCTGGCACTCCAGTCTTCAAAAACGCTGAAGTGCATGACAGGTTTCTAGAGACAAGTCTTCAGCAATGCTAAAAGTGAGATCTCCGACCTTTCGGAGAAGCTCATATTTGAACTCATGCCTCCTGAGGGAAAAGAAAGGTTGCTGTCGTGATGCCCCAATCTTAAGGCACTTCAGGAAGCAATCCCTTTCCTGCTCCTAGTCTGAGGGCAGTGACCTTGATGAAACTTGACTAGGAGACCACATCCCACCTCCAGCACTGCTCCTGTCAGACAAGAGGTGGTGCTTGAGTGGGGAATATGGTGAATCACCTGCAAAAGGCTGGAGAGGGACTTTTTACAAGGACACACAGCGATAGGACAACGGGTAACGGCTGTAACTGAAGAAGGGTAATTTAGATTAGGTATTAGGAAAAAATTCTCTGCTCTGAAGGGTGGCGAGGCACTGGCACACATTGCCCAGAGCAGCTGTAGATGTCCCATCCCTGGAAGTGCTGAAAGCCAGGCTGGATGGGGCTCTGCTCTTGTCTAGTTGGCGGCGTCCCTGCCCATGGCAGGGGGACAGGAACTTGACGATCTCTGATGTCGCTTCCCAAGCCAACCCATTCCATAACAGCGAGCAGAGTCCCTTCCCCACTCTCCTTCCTGCAGCAGCACTAGGGGAGAGCTGGAGACCCAGACAATTGATTTGCCAAGGTGAGACGCTGCCAGAGTAAACCGGGGCTGGCCAGTTGTGAAAGCACATTTCCCAAGGGCTGGGGGAGCGCAGGTGTCCGTGAGGACACGGCAGGTGACGCACTGCCGGGGCACACGGACACGGCTCCTTGCGCAAGCCACAGGGATGCTGCGCCACCGTGGGCCCTGCTTGGGCCAGCCACGCTCAGCCTGCCCCTTCCCTGCACCTGCCAGCAAAGAGGAGCACAGCACGGTGTAAAAATTCATCACTGCTTTGCTCAGTGACTGCTCCCATCTCCGCCGGGCACTCCCGACAGCTCCCGTGTGCCATCCCCACCCTCTGAGCCAGGTACAGGAGAGGAGCTGGTGAACAGAAGAAATTCAGCACAAAGGATTTTCAAACCCTGAAAACAACGGGGTTTGCAGGACTGCACTACCATCTTAGGACCACACAGGATTCAGAAAAACATTGCCAAAAATGCTGGCAAGCATTTCTCAGCATTTTCTACAGCTCTCGGCAGCTGGGACAGGCAAAATCCTGGTCAGGACAAACTATTTAATTCCCCATTCTGCCCTCTGATTAAAAGTTCTCAGACCACTGATAGATTACACTGCTCAAAATAAACCTCTAAAATACTTCTTTGTTTTGCAGACTTAAGGCTGATTATGCACCCAAAAGGGTCATACACACACACACAAATAAGGAAGTAAGATATTCCCACAAATCCAAAAGATTCAGAAAGCATTATTAAAGATAGCATGAGGTTTTTATCTCTCTTTTTTTTTTTTTCCAAAGACCTAATTGCTATAGAATTGGTTTATAAAACTGCCACTTTTAGAAACTCGGGGTAACACCTCTCGAAAGCAGACATGGAATGAAAAGCACAATAGAAAAGTTTCATGTACTCAGCACAAATTTTAGCCTGAAAGCTCATTCAAAAGAGTTATTTCACCTCGCGATGAAAGTAGAAAGTATTGTTTAGGAGAGAGGATGGAAACAAGTAAAGTGATATAAAAATTGTAAGAAACATTCAGCAATTAGTCTGAAATTTGCTTTTTAACCTCAGGGCTGTAACTCTTTGATCTATTATTATCACTAACCACAATCAGCAGCATACCCATGCATTTTAGAGGAGCGTACAAATTCCTATAAGCCATTTTACTTATTATCCACAAATACTGCATTCTGTTTCTGCTCAGAGGTTCTAACCAAAATTTACTTTTTTTTCCCTTCTTTTCAAAAAATAACATTGCATATTACATATTAATAACATATAACATTAACTCCAAGTAACCGTACCTCCAAATATGAAATTCAAGCTATTAGTTTTTTTCATGAAGCCAATACACAGATTAGAGATCGCAGATTTGGAGAAATTTAATTTAGCAACCAGCTAATAACAAACTCTAATGTAATTGCAGGCGCTCAATTCACTGTTTAAGATAAAGAAGTAAAATTCAAGTTATTTTGTGATCTACCAACAGCGTGGGAACTTCTGCTATAATATGACTCAGTAAAGAAACAGCATCTTGCAAAAGTACTTATTCACATACTGAATTGATAACAACCAGTGTTACTTATATTTTTAAGAATCCAGAATGAACAGCATGGATTTGGTTTTCTGCACTTTTTTTGTTGTTCTGGGAGAGGTTTTTCGGGAGATTGGGGTGGCATGGGGAGAAGGGTTGTTTTTTGTGCTTTAAATCTTTCAGTGCTGATTTCAGCAAAATAGAGAACCCCTCAGATCACTTCCTTTCAGAAAACACACCGTTAAGCTCTGATAAACCACATTAATAAACCTCACTGCAAAACAAAACAAAACCAACCAAAACAAAATAACACAACCCCACGTAAGGTCACAAAGCCTCCCATTTAAAGAGATTATTTATTTGAAAATTTTGCCCTGAAAGCAAACCAACCCTCAAGGTTTTTGTAAAATCCCAGGGTCCCTAAAGGGAAAGACATGGATGCACAGAAATCCTGTTTCCAAGTCCAACACAAGCCCTGCAGAGAGGAGGAGATGCTGCCATTCCTCTTGCCAGCAGTGGTACTGGAGCAGGCTACGCTGGGAACTGCTGGCAGGGACGAACAGGCACTTCCCGACCTGGGAACCCTTCCCCTGCAGCCTAAGCCAAAGAAGTGTGCCTTCCTCCAAGGTCAGCCTGACTCCTCCAGCAGCAAAGCCATGGTGTCTCCAGCAGGAGAGGGCTGTCGGAGGGCCCACCAGACAGTGACACAAGTAGGGCAGCAGCAGTCAAATCATGCCATGGTCTATTTAGGGTGCATTCAGACGTGCCCAACAACACCATGAGAACCTGGTCCACTGCACCCGATGGAAATACTGCTGCTTTTTTCTTCCCCTCCACAGATCTCTCACTCAGAGGAGACTGCAACTGAAGTAATTCATATGCTGAGCACCAGGCACTGTGTAGCAACCAGCTGCATGTGAAAACTGATAAAAGTACTAAACTTAGATGGATTTAATACCTGTTTTTCACACACTCTTTTTAGTTTCCTCGTTGGACCATTTTTATCACTCTTAGACAGCCATATTTTAAGACACGTTTGCCAGAGAACAAGTTACGGTTCTATATTCATCCTTAACTGTGGTATTTTCTGACCTCTGAGATCTTAAATCTCAAATCACAGCACTCCATTGTTCTCCAGTAAGTTTTGGTCCAAACAAGTCCATTATTAACTCCATCTCCTACAACTCTGTTCAAAGACTCAATACATACAACTGAAAAAGAGAAAAGACCTTTTAAAACTATATACTGAAAATATCCCAACCAGCGTTGGGATTATGACTCATTATCTTTCAGCAGAAAGGTGCACTTGGGATATTTCACAGGCTCTGTTCCCTTTCCATCCCTTCACTTTGTTCTCGTGTCCATATCACATCACACTGCTCACCAAGTTTCACTGTCCTGTTGGTTCTTTAGAGCTTCAGAGTGAACTGGATCCCAACCTGGAACCCAACCTGGCTCTCACATACATACAACAAGCCCAGTCAAAGGGCAAAACCAAAATCAGAGCAGACAAGGCATGGCCCAACAGAGTATTTTCACCACTGCAAATAATACATTGTTCAGCTACAAGTGACACCCAACAGCAGCCCTGCTCCAGCCTGGGATCAGCAAAGCACTAGCAAAGCACCTGGCAATCTGACTCAGCCAGGCAGAGCACTCCACAGCAGGTTGTAGCTCCATTAATGTTAAGTGCTGGTTGAGTAAGGACAGGTTATTGAACCACAACTTAACAATTTACTCCCTCTGCAGACAACATGAGTACTGCACGAGCTCTGAATGTGCTGCAGCAATCCCTGTGCATGCTTGCCTGCCTTGCTGCAACACACATCTCATAAAAGAGGACAGAACATAATTTTTTATACAGTACATCCTTTTCTGCCTTCCAGTCCTCATGAAAATGGACTGATCCACACTGTCAGAAAATACATAATGAAAATTTCTTCTGCTTGTTAAAATCTGTGCATTGAAGGTGACCCCACCTTCTTGTTTTTCAGAAAACCATCAAAACAAGATTATCACAGTGAGATTCCATATCACCAAAAGTGATACAAAAACTAGGCAACAACTATTAGCTACTATCAAAACAAAACATGGCAAACTGATTTCCAACAGCCAAGTACTGCAAAAATTAGTGGTATCAACCAGCAATTGAAATGTTTTGGAAATACACAACTTTACCCCTGCACAAAGAAACAACCAAGCCCTAGATCCCAGCATCCAGCTTGACAACAGAGCTCTTACTTCCCCAGATGGGGAAGATCCACCCATCTCTGGAACACAATTTTCCGATAATGTGGACTTCTGTGTGCCACAGCACAGGAGGCAACAGACAGGTGTAATTTTAAGCGAAAATAAGGCATTATTTGCATTCATATTCTAAGAGAAAATACTTTATACAGACTTTGAACTTCTCAATAAAGAGCAAAACAAAAACCCAGCACACCCTCACCAAAATAACAACAAAGAAAGCTGTAGAAAGTAAAAGGCTGTTCAATGCATGCTGGTATGCCCAAGGGAACCTTTCAACCCCTGGGCTGACATATTAATACAGACTTCGAATTTCTTTGCGAGAAATAAAGAATATGCCGAGGTCTCAGTTATGTCAAGACTATACCCAAAGGTGCATTAAAAAAAAGACACAAAATTATACAAGAACCTACAAAAACAAGTATATCTTCTCAAATTGAAATAAAGGAAAAATATAGATTTGAGGCTATGGTCCATGGTATTAGAGAATCATTTCTGAAAAAGGTTTGCACAGTAAATTTTTGGGAAGATAAAAGGGAATACAGTCCTGCCAAGCATGGAGAATATTTTAACAGCACAGTCCTTTTCTCATAAAGTCCGTCAGCAAACAGAGGTCAAGGCCATTCATAAATTCTAAAAATAATATTTACCAGACCTTTATCTTTCTGGCAGGTATAATTCTGATACGTGACTATTCTAGATAATATTTAACATAAAAGTTTATTTACAAAAATACTTGCAATAGTCTGAAATCAGATTTTAACCAGAATCAATTCAAGCCAGCAAAGGCTACAGGTAAAGATCATGTTGTTGGGTTGCTTTCTTCTTTTGGGTTGGGTGGGATGGATTTTTTGGGGGGCTTTTTCAAGCAGGGTCTAAGAAATAGATATGGACACGTGAATGGCTCAGGAACAGACAGTCATCCCTAAAACACTATCAGTGTCTGATCAAAAATTTCTTGAAACATGATTATAGATAAACATATGCAATTCATATCAAAAACCATTACATTTTCTGAATAGCAGCACATCAAACTTTGTGCATTCTTCCTACACTGGATTATACCAGTGGAATTGCCAGGAAGAAGCAACAGTAGGAGTATCAGCCCTCTGTTTCCACCACAAGCACTGAGAAAAGCGAGTACCTGTGTGTACACACAGCAGTTAATATGGAAATTAGAGGGAAAGGCACATTTACAGAAGAAGCTTTAGGTAAGAGCTAATGCAGCAGAAAGGTCATCCTCCTCAATTTTTACTGTTGTTCTAAGCAACCATGACATTTTCGTAGGCCATTTTGAAAAACCACATAATTGGCATGATCACGGGGCTTAGGCTAGCACCCCAATTCAGACGAGCACTGATCACCTTGAAGTGAAATCTTATCTGGATTCTCTGTGTAAGTTTTCATCAATGACATCACATAATTGCACATACCTTCTTTTTCAAGCCCACTTAGTTATTATTTAGTTTAGAAACCAGTATTTCTTAGAAATGCCATTTGTGGAGGGAGGAATCCATACGCACAGCCAGACAAGTATGATTCACCCTTTATTAAAAATTACAAATGTAAAATCTTTCAAAAACAAAGACATGTTCTGCATGCATATTAGCAGAAGAAAAATATTTAAAAGGGAATAAGGGAATTAGGTTTTGCTTAAGAGGCTCTCATTCCCCAAGCACCACAAGCTGCAATGTTATAAAAAAAGTTACTACCAACTAACTTGAAAAGAACCATAACTGTGCACATCTAATAAAAGTAACTGAAGGAGAAAAATATAAATGTTCTGGTTGGCAGCGGGTGATTGGCACAGTCAACAAGGTAGCAAGGCATTTTAAATGCCTCAACTATGGTTATTAGGCACTACCACCAAATGTAACTGATTCAAAAAAGGGGACACTCTAATATGAAAAAAAAATTACAGCAATATCCTAAACATTCATTATCAATATGAAAAGTCAAAGTCATCTTCTTTTGGCCACCCATGCCTTTTCACCTTGTAAGCTGCAAGTCTGAGGCAGTTCAGAAAGGGTATGACATCAGGGTTCAGAAAATAATGCTGCTAAAACAAGACATATTCCATGCTGGTTATCTAAAGGCTTTAGAGAACCATGTAGCCTATTTTTTTCCCTTTCACCTTATTCTTTGCTTGCAGCCATTTATATTGCAAGCTAAGTGCCCCTGAAAAAAAAGTACAAGACAGAGTACCAGAAACTTTACTGCAAACTTTGAAGGCTTAAAATCACATGCTGTAGAAGTCCACAAAATGTGTGATGCCTCATATGACTGACACATCAGAAAAAAAAACCTGACTGCAAATAGCAAGGATCTGGTTTAGATGTAGAGGACAGAGGTGTGATGCTGCTGCTCTGATGACATGAAGGAAGAAGTATTTTGCAATCCCCATACCACATGGATATGAGAAAGCTGAAACCAACCTTGGGATGTTGGGTCTGGCATGGTTTTAAGCTATGTGTGTTATAATATAACACCTCAGAGGAACAACTAATTTGAGCGTGATTTCCTCTGTTCTAGCTGCAAGACAGCACAGAAATGAAGAGAAAAATAAAGATTAGCCTGAGATTCAATAGCAAGGCTGAGCTTTTACATGCGTGACATCTTACATGGAGTCTTTAAGACTTGTCTCACCAGCAGATAAATATCTCAGCAGGCACCTCTTCACTCAAATCTGCACTGCTAAAATGATCTCTACACAAATCTTGAAAATTTTAAGGGCTTTGCACAGGTCCCTGGCTGCACTGTTGGCACAGAGCCATCACCAGCCAGATTAAGAGCAACATTTAGTTAAATAATGGGGTTGAGTTCTGAGATTAGAAATGATGGCATGTCCTAATCTGGAGTACAGATCAGGGTGCCTGGAGTGTTGCAACCCTGCAGATCTCCATCACCTGAACAGAATTCCACACGTAACAGCTCTGAGCACTGAACATGCCAGGATTTCAATCCTGCAAAGTGGCAGCTACACTCACCTGCACATCCTACAGAGATACCATCTTAGAGAACAAAGAGAAGAAAGTGCACCCAGCCTATGTCATCATCAAATCTGATTACATTTACTGATCTAGAGCTACCATGGACTAACGTCAGATCAGAAGACACCTTTAAAAGCCTTATGAGAAACTGTCACTCCAAACACAACTATTGATGCCAACCATGCTCCTTCCTGCATTATTTCCTTGTTTATTGTGCCTGTCCCTGTAATGGATGACAGCCTTGATTCAGCACAAGCATTCAGTCACACAAGAGCTCTCACAGCTGGCAGGAGCTACCTGTCCAAGCAACAGTGCTCAACCACAAAGGCAGTAAAATATTGGGTCTTTGTATTCAGGCACTCCATCAGTCTTCTGGAGAACTTTTCTCACTATATAAATAATGCAATTTATGAAAATTTCATCAAGTAAAATAACTAGAAACCAGTGACTCCATCTTCCTTAACCCAAGAAAGTACATTTAAGCCAAGACTGGATGATAATAAATATCCAGCTACATGCAAAGTTCAGCATGATGACAGGTTACAGCCCTTTCAAGTTGAGTATATTAAGTGTGTTGGGATGGATGAATCAGGAAAACCTTATAAATACGAGTGCCTAGCAAAAGACTTTGAGAATATGGAAAATATAAGCGAGATAGAAATTATAGCAATTTTCGACTGTGGGGCTGAAAGCAACTGAATGCCTGAAGGCCCCTTTGTTTAAATAATGTTAGATGCTGCGAATACCAAAGAAGCAAGCAGACATCCTCTCCAGGCATGGCAGGAAGGGTCCGAGATAAAATTCAGAGATAAGAAAAGCAGTAAAACATGGTAATATAGCGATTTCTATAAGTTGCATGCAAATGTTAGAGAATTTGTATTGTCTATTAGATTGGTTAGTGGAAATTAGAATATTCAACATAGAAGATTTATTGTATTGTAAACGGGAAAATCGCTCTCTTACTCTCTTACTTTCTTACACCGCTCTATTACACCACTTTCTCACCTCTCTTACTTCCCTTATTCCCCCACTCTTACTCTTACTCTCTCCTTCACTCTCTCCGTCCTGCTCTGAGCTGCGGCTGCAGCTCCTAGCAGGGCCTCATATACACCCACGCCCTATGAAATAAACTGCAGACTTCAAGACCAGAATACAGAGAGCGCCTGAGTTTGTCCCGACTGTCCTACTCGCAGCAATTCCCACAGAAGTGCATTTCTTTTTGAGAGCATACTGGAAATGGCCAAAGAAAAAGTGAAGTATGGCCTACAAAATGACAGAGAGATTGTAGCAGTGCTGGACAGAACTGAGAATAAAATGAAAACAGGTAAAGTCTTTTTTTTTTTGTTTTCTCCTGATAGGTAGACAGGCTGATTTCCCTCCTGAAAAGCACCATTATTTTAGATATTATGCTTTTCACTGCAACACTATTTTCAGAAATCTGTAGTATCATACAAATATGGAAAACACCACACATCCTCCTCACCCCACTTCAAGAATAAGGCAGATGCTTCATTCACCAAGGGCAGCTGCGTAGCTCGTGATAAGCAAAAAAAAAAACACTTGAGAAAGGTAAATGACAATCTGCTGCTGGCTATTTGAGCTTTGGCACAAGCCTTTGGTGAGCCTGCTGGGTATATGGGTATGCTCTTCAACCATTTGAACTCACTCATGCTCTCAGAGGCAGTTCAGAACTTGTACCATTAACTCTGAAACTAGATGGTTTTAGAGAGTAGGCATCCCTCACGAGATACAAGGACACCTGCTTGAAGAAGGATGTGCTGCCACAGATCAGCCAAGAAATCCAAATTCAGATGACACTTGCTCATTTCTCTTCCACCAAAAGTGAGGAGATCAGTTTATCCATTTCTCCCTTTCAAATGCATCAAGTTTTAACAGCCCTCCTCCTTCTGGAGGCATTTTTCTATATATATATAAACCAAATGTTCCTACAGTTAAAATACAGAAATAATATGTTGCCACAGGCTTGTAACGTTTAGTTTTTTAAACTTAACCAGTTAAAGTCTAGTGCAAACACAGAACCATACTTCTTCACAAAAACAGATTCCTGACACTACCGTTTTCTTATCCTCATCTCAACATTTCATCTGAGGTACCACACATTCAAGCACTAGCTAAGAAAGAATAACCATCATAGGACACAAGAGAGCAATTTTACTAAGCTCTCATTATGGGAAAAACAACATTTGTAGTAGTAAGAGCTCATAAACATACTAAAGCTATACCTTTAAACCTAGTAACAACAGAATATAATATGTTCTTCTTAAATATTAAAGCCAGCACTTTGTTTTTATTAATGGCAGAGTAAAATACAGCAAGATAGCAACAAATCTAATAATAACTGATATTATGCACCAGACTGAGAAATACCACCCTGCTCCTCATTTTAATTCACGCCTTGTTTGTTTAACGCAGGGGAAGAAAGAAAAAAAAAAAAAAGAAGTAGTAATTTGCCAGCTCACCTGGACACGTTTTCTGGAATGTACTCTAGAACTGGATACCCATCACTTCTTCTGGATGCCAACTCTGAATGCGACTTCCAGGTCTCCACGAGCGTGCTGACAGCAGGGAAGGAGCTCAAGTGCTGAAATGTCTGCTCTCGAGCAACCGGCCGCGACAAGGATATTGTGCCCTGGGCACCGATCCTGTAGTGAAATGACTGTCCACCTGAATTTACACCCACAATGGCAGAGGATGGTATACTGTTCTCTTGGTAATAGCTGCCATCATCAGGCTCCTGCTTAATCCCCACACGTAGGCTTGGATTTGGAAAACCGCTACCTTCACAATTTCCATCAAATGAAGAAACAGGTGGTCCTAAAATCCCAGAAAGAGAGTAATAGTCTTTGTCATCCATAAAAGAAAAATATGAGCCATCTGTAAATGGGAAAGGATTCACTGTTTGATTCCCTTTAAAGGAGGCACCAGAACAAGGATGTTTGGCCGACTCTTGCTTCACTGGTACTGAAAAGGGGGAATCAGAGCTTATTTTGCTGCTGCTGCTGCTGTCACCGATGCAGGCGCTGCCAAAGGACCCGTCTGGCTCAGGCTTTATGAACTGAACAAGGTTCATCTGGCTGCTGTTGGAGATGGCGTTCTCCATTTCCTCCATCTTAGGAAATGCGAGTTCTTGAGCACCCTTGTCTTTTGTTTCTGGACTAGGAACGGTATCTTGGCTTCTGTTAGGCCCCACTGGCGTGCCGGAAGGCGGGAAGCCTACGGAGTTGTTTACGGGGCTACAGATGGATGATCCCACAGTGCTAACCGCCGGACTAGAGCGCGTGGACCTGTTATTGGCATTGGAAGGGCTGGCAATGGAGCTCCTGGAGTTCAGGTTTGCAGGACTGGACACAGAAGACCTCATAGTGATATTGTTGGGACTGGAGACGGGAGATTTCACGCTGCAGTGGCTGGGAGGGCTGGAAATCGGCGACTTCATGCTACTGATAGGGCTGGAAAGCGGAGAGCCGACGTTGCTGACGTGCGCGGGGCTGTGCAGCATGGAGCCCCGGCTCTCCACGTTCGGCGAGCGCGACAGAGGGGTGCCCTGCCCCATGGGGCTGTGCATGGCAAAGCTCCCAAAGCTAGCGGTGGTTGAGGACACGGAGTTCACTCCCGCAGGACTGCATACTGAGGAGGCCATGTTCTGAGGGCTGCAGCCTGAGGGGCTTTTCTCTTGACACATGAGAGGGCTTTTGACAATCGAGTGCATGGCACCACCGTTCACAGCGCTCCCGGAGTCCGACATCAGAGACCTCAAGGGCCTGCTGGCGCTGTGGAGGGGGGAGGAGCAATGGCCATTCTCCTTGTAGAGCTTCACCAGCTGCTCCACATTCTGGTAGATCTTTCCTGGGCTCCCCTGGTTCTGCTGATCGTAGTGGTAATCGGCGTCTCGTATCGAATCCATATATAAACCCATGGATTCGGCCACCGTCGCCGACAGCTCCTTGGACTCTGTTTCGGTTTTGATGTCAGAGGGCAGAAGACCAGGCTGGCTGTTGTCTTGCTGCAGGCAGGAGAGTAGCTCAGGTTTTTCTTTGCTGTTTCCTTGAGCGCTGCTGTTTGCGAAAGTGCTGGCGGCGCAGCTTACATTTACAATCTCCATGTAGTTACTGTCATCAGTCTGCTCTCCAGCACCTATGGAAGAATACTCCACAGACTGAGAAACTTGACCCCACCGTCTCTCCATATCTAAGCCTTCTGGGTAGCTGTTGTATCCTTTTGTCTCCATAACTAGCAAAGACATATATAAAAAAGTAAAATTAATGACAGGACAGTGCGACTTCCTAAGGAAATTTCCTAATTTCCTAAGGAAACAAGGCGCATCCGCTTTCTCTGTCTATCCTCCTCTCTCTCTCTGCCTGCCAGTCCCATTTCCCTGCCCCATCCATCATCTCTCAACCATTTGTCCAATTTCAATCAAACCGAGGGAGAAGGTCTCATGGATATGACAGCCCTATGGGTTCAGGGAGAAAACAGCTCAGCAGTTAGGAAACACCCAAATTATTGCTCCCAGCTCTGCCCCAAAAGGAACAGCTTGGCAATGTCAGCACAACTCCCCACCCTCGCTGGCCACAGCCCCATGGTCAGTGCCAGCTGTACCAGGGGCTGTCCCTCACCTAAAAATGGAATGGGGAAGTAAGGAAGGAGGGGATCCAGAGAGGTCCTGGAAGGATCCAGAAAGGACACGCTGGTAGCAGGCAGGATGCAAACCCTGTGGAAATTGCTCATTACAGCTCTGCTCCTCCAAGAACCTCCAAGAATCCACTGCCAATGTTACAGGGACAACAAGGCAAGTGAGACTGCTGTTTTAAGGGGGTTTCTCTTCATCATCCTCACCATCCAGCATAACACAGGATGTTTTAGAAGGAACCAGTGGTTCTGAGGGGCTGGGAACTGACTCGCCCCTTCCCAGCTATACAAACTTCTTGTACAACCTCCCAAGGAGACACGAAGGTGTGGGGAGAGAAGCAGCACAGAAGATCAGTAGGAAACATTCCTGCCACAGAGGAAGGGGATCAGATTAGGTGGGAATGCGTGGCTATTAAACAGATCCGTAACTCTGCCAATTCTGCAAACCTCCATGGCAGCCAGCAAGAGGCATATATAAAGAAAAGTAAACCTTGCTTTAAAATGGATCCTAAAAAATCCCCTGCCATCCCACATTCTGCTTTCTCAAGGTGAGGAGCAAAATGCATGACCTAGTCTCCAATAATCTGAAAACCACATCTAAGTAACAACAATTTTTAATTTTTTAAGGATTTGGCTCATAGTATCATTAGAACTGCAGAAACTCGAGTGCCAACAGTTACAATACCAGTATTATGCAAATATTTTTTCCTTTCAGGATGTATTCATTTTCCAATATCTAATTTAGTGTTCAGCCCCTTTACTTAGCACTACTTAACTATGCTATTTTGAGACAAATTATAAAAACAAAACAAAAAAAACCTTAAACTGAATTACTTGAATACTTCTTTGCCCTTACTTAGTTGGAACTACAGCCCAATGCCTACATTTCCCTCAAGCACAAATTTTATTAGAACCTAGAATTATGTGTCTCACATCATCATGTATATCAAATCACAATCCTATAGTCTAAAATTTTCAGACAGAAGTGCCTAATTTCACATAAAGTCACTCCCAGATAATCACCTACCCCTGATTTAAGTGCTGAGCAAGCCTAATCCCTAAAGAAATCAATTGCAGCTGTGAGTGACCCGCATTTATGAAAACCAGGAAACTTAGTTAAGGCTTAAAATTAGGATGTAAGTTAAAATTAACTCTCAGAAGCACCAGCAGAACCACTGCATACCAGAAAATCTCTGTTACAGGCCTAACATTACACCAGTGTTTGAGCTTTGTAGTGACTTCTCCCACAGTAGTAAAATTCAAACTTCATATATAATCAATAGGCAAGCCTACTCTAAAACTTCAGTGAATAAAAATCTGGGTCACACAAAGGAAAAGAAATTAGAAAATGCCCTGATCCTGCACTTGCAAAAGCTGGTAAATATAGCCAAGAGGATCAAAAAGCAGCAGAGATTATTTGTGACCTGATACAAGTCCAGTTTAAAATGACAGATATAAATCAGGGAGAACGCAGCAGCAAACGGATTTTTAGGGAGTGCTGGTTTCTATTACCTCCAAGTGCCTCGGTGGATACCAGAACCAAATTACTCATCTCAGGGGTTACTGGTAGCATTAGGGTTTGGTTTTGTTCTTTTAGGTAGAACTTATTACAGCTTGACTAGCACATCTATCCACGGAATCCACACTTCACCTACTGCACACACAAGCCTTTTTACAAACTTTCACCAAACAAATCTGACTGTGGGCTAAAACATCCATGGACAGCCACAACTAAAGCTCAGAAGCGTTATGTATCGGAACCAAGACCATCTCTATCTGACACTTTACAAAGCAGGAGACATTGAGAGCACAGAAGCTTATCCCGACTCCCTCTCCGAAAAACTACGGAGACACTGCGAGTTGTGTATTTCACCCCAAACATATCAACCAACACAGCCCTCCGCAGCACAAACCTCCGATCAATCAGGCATGAAACCAGTCTCGCAGCAACAGCCAAATAAAAAATTAAATGGTACCTGGTATCCCTGCAACCAAAAGGTCACCTAGATACGGGAAAATCTGGAGTAAGCTCAGTTTCACAAAAAAAAAAAAAAAAAAAACAAACTGGGGCCTCAAGCGGCCACCACTTCTTAATTCTACGTGTTTGTAAATGAAATTTCCTTTAAGTTTCACTGTCTGCCAGCCACCTCGCGGACACAAGCCTGCCCAGCGGACCCGACTTTCGGGGCTGGGCTGGGGTTTTCCCCCCTTTCTCCAGGGTACCGGAGCGGAGCTGCCCCGGCACGGCCGCCCACGGACCCGAGCGGAGCCGGGCGCGGGTGCCCCCGTCCCCAGCGTTAACACCCACGCAGGCAGCGCTGATTTCCCTTTTTACCGACGCTGCGAGGAGGAGCATCACCGCAGCTCCCAGGGAGCAGCCACCGCTTTGCCCCCCTGTCCGCCCCGCCAGTCCGCTTCCCCGCAGGTGCAGCCCGGGTTGTCACGCGTGGGGGAGCCCAGCAGCGCCCGGAAGCTCGCTCCTTCCCTTCCCTCCCTCCATGCCAGGAGTGCGCGGGGGAGGCAGGGGGGATCCGACAGCCCAAACCCGCTCCCGGCCGAGCCCGCGCCGCCGGCCCCCCGAGCGATGTAGAAAAGCTCTTTTTCCCGTGCAAACGCCGCTCCCCGCCCTTCACAGTGGGGAGGGTCCGGGCCCCGCCGGCTCCCACCGCCCCCCCGGGCCAGCCGCCCCTGCCGCTGCGGTGCGGGGAGCGGCGCGGTGTC
>VWZS01006721.1:4529339-4645205 GCA_013397075.1 Rhabdornis inornatus
TCCCGGCGGCTCCCGGCGCCGCGGGGTTTCTCACGCACGGAGCCCGCCGCCGCCGCCGCCGCCGCGGTTCCTGGTTCGCGGAGCCGCCGGAGGAAGGGAAGGAGGGCGGGCGGCGGGGGAGGAGGAGTGTCTCCCCGTGCCCTTCCCCAGGCGGAGCGTCTCTCCCGGCCCTGGCGGCGGCGGAACACCCCTCCCTCCCTCTCTCCCTCCCTCCGCGCTCCGACCGCCCCGCTCGGCCCCCGGGCGGGCTGCGGGAAGCGGAGCACCCCTGGACGGGATTGCGGGAGGAGGCAGTGTCCCCCTATCCGCCGGGCCTGCGCCTTCCATCCCCCCGTCCCCGGCGCTGCCAGGCGGGGGGAGCCGGTCCCCGCTGCCCCCCGGCGTGCCCTTGTGTCCCGGGATACGGGCAAGCAGCGGGAGCATCCGCGCCGCACTCGCGGGGCTGCGGTGGGGCAAACCCGATTAACAGAAAAATCGGTGCTAACAGCGATGCTGGTTTTAAAATAACGTTTCACTTGTAGCTAAGGTCTTTTAAAACTGATTATGTTTGAATTCAGGGCATTAAATGTCTCTTCATTTAAACATCTTAAGGAAAAAAATGAGGCATTGGAGGAAGGGAAAACTTGGCCCTGTTTTAATAGCCTCGATGCAAGTCTTGAAAAGTGGGAAAGGGCTGCTCGCCGGGAATTTTACCTGTGCCAAAGTCTGTAGGATAGGGGCCTTGGAAAAGGTGATATTTTATCAGCTGTTGTTTGCATCCGCCAAAGTTTGTGGGTAACTTGATAAATGTTAGACAGGGAAGCAGTAAGTGCTGGTGAGGCCAGACTCTGAGATAACGGCACATTCAATAGCTTAATTTCACAATTAGTTTACTGTATGATTGGAAGCAAATCATATTTCACTGTGCCTACACTAGTGTTCTATTTTTAGCCATAATCTAGCTAAAAAGGAGGAACCTGCTGAGATGTATTATAACATCGAATGTGAACAATTCTGTTCTCTTTTTACTCATTTCGTGTCATACATCTGGTTTGGAATACAGCTCATTTATTAATCGGACAGAGCTACCACGGATGGGCTGGAGGCTGCAATTCCAAGGCAGAGGAAAGTTCCACACGACTCTGCAAGGAACCCGGCAAGTCACAGCCATGCAAAAAGCATCCAAGCACACTGTCTGCTTTCCCAATAACTGGCATAGCCAGAAACAAGTATTTTTTATTAATTTAGAATTACAGTGTATTTTGCTCTTTGGTTGCACTTTTTTGTTTTACTTTTCTTGATTTTTTTTTTTCAGGGCGAAGTTGTAAATGAAAAAAGCATTTTAAATGCTTGGACGTAGCCTCAGTCTTTGTGCTGCATCATCTTTTTTATTATATTTTTAAGAACAAAGAGGAGATAGAAAATAAAATCGAGGGAATATACCAGTCTACTACCTTAGTACCAAACATTTGATCCCCTCCCTTTCCCCTGTGATACAGACAGAGATGGCTGCTGGAAGAATAAAGCACCTTTCGCGGTACATGCAAGATGCTCACAGATTTTCTACAAATTCAGTAGAAACCTCATTTCTTTTCTGCCTGTGGTTCACAGGAGCACTTAGCTTTTTAGTGGTTGACACTATATCTATTTTTAGCAGCATTTTAACAGCTGTCACTAACAAATACGATCCCATCTTGAACGAGGAGGGGAGTTTATCTGTTTTATTTTAAAAAATCAGACTACGTAATTGTCAGATTATGAAATGCAATTTGGATCTTTATCTGTGAAGAGAAAAGGCTATCTTTTCTCATTATGCCAATTCCATGGGGGGGGGAAGAAGGGGGATGCTTTCAGTGGGCTTGATAAAGTAACAAAAGGGCTTTGCAAGGTTTGGAAATAATGTTATTCAAAGGCATACCTATGTATATATAGCACATTTCAGATTTGGTTGAAAGTGGTCCTGTTTTGCTGCCTTCTGCAGCTGTGTTGTGATGGGGGAAGCCGCAAAGAGTCGAGTCATAGTTTTCCAAGTAGGTCAAGAGGAGCAGCGCGGACACCTCCAATGAGTGATTCTCTTCCCTCGTATTAGATTTTGTATGAGGTTAACTCGTGTCAGGTACATGACACTGAAAGCAGCAGACAGACAAGTGTTAAGGCACTCTTGCAGCAGATGTCACCTCTGTTCCTAAAGACAGGAGCAAATTTGCTACCGATAATGCATTACAAAACAAGATAACGCTGGAACTCGGCAAGTGTCAAATTGTACCTCCTCCCGTGCTTGGGAAAGCGAGTGAATTGGTATTAGGGGCTGCAGGAGCAGCGATGTAGTGTAAAAGCAGCCTACTGTACTGTCTTACTTAGAGGTCATGTGCCCTATTTTGAGAACTGAACCAAAGCGGATGAAGTTTTGAGTCGGTTCCAACTAAGGCAGCTGGGCATTTCCCACTTCTCTCCAGCTCCAGCCCAGGAATGCAGGCAATCACATGGTCACACACATTATTCCTTTACCCGACATTACTCACCGTAGATTTAATTTTTGTGCCATTTGGCTCATATGGGTTTGATTAGCTGAGATTTGCAGCTGGTCAGAAGTAGTTGCATTTTGGGAAGACACTGGAAAAACATTGGGGATGACAGGTGAGAGTTTACTTTCCCTGACCAACAGGCATGAGTCTTCCAAGAGAGGAGTCCACAATCTTCTCTGACTTTCCAGTTAGTTGTGTTAAAGCTAATTTCCCAAGCCATGATGAAAGTATTTAGAATTCTTTACAAGACTAAATGTAAGTAAGCATGCTTTCTGTATGGTATGTTTATATTCTCTCTGAGATAGAAATATTTTATCTATTTAGTCTAATTTTGAACAATTTTATTTTCTAATTATAGATAAATCCTTTGGCTGAGCAACAGAACATGTTCCCTTTTAACCTGTATTCTTTCTTTTCTACCTTTTATTTTTTCTTTTTTTTTAATGCTCTTTAATGGCCCTGTTGTAACTGTGGTTGAACCACATCTAAGTATAGTACAAGTGCATTTCTAATGCACATTGGCATTAGCAACCACTTGCTTGTGCAAAGGGCCAAGACATGCATTTAAAAACACCTATTTCCAATACATTTCAAATCACAGTTTTTATTGACTATTAGCACCAATAGTTTCATCTGCTTCAAAATAAAAACATTCCACAGGGAGTTGCTTGCTGTGGATAATAGGTCTTGTAGACAGTGGCAGGACAAACAAAGCATAAAGAATAACACATGGACAGTACTTTGTATTTTCTGGAGCTTTAATATTGCCACATATGCTTACATCGTTTATAGTCAGCTTCTCTCTTGCTCTTGTGCTATTTCTTGCAAGAAAATGCAATTTGTAAAAAAATTGCCATTGCTACAGAATGCAGCCTTATCTCAACATTAACCCAAGCAAAAAAAGGTAGTGGCAGCTAATTGTATCTTAATATTTATCTACTACCTACTGGCATTTTTACAGTATCAAATGGTAATGCAGTAATCTGATAAAAATTTTGTAGTAACCATAATAGTACTGCACCTGTGCCAAAAACCCAGACACAGTGTTTAACAGCAGTAAAAAGAGCAAATAGCACCCTCCAGCACTTAATAAACATATCAAATGCAAATTGGAGGAAATTATTTAATCAGTCTATAGGCTAGTTAATTTTGATGATTATTCACAGTTCTAGTAGCAATACTTAAAGTGTGGAATAAGTTAGTACCAAAATTGTCATGACACCAAGGTCGTAAGCAGAATTTGAAACTTGCTGCATAGAGGAAATTATCTTCCTGATTGAATGAAGGTGCAGCTTTAAAGTTCCTACAGCAAAAGGAGAATCCTTATGTAATTTTCCAGATTCTTCTCTAATCCTGAAATTGCCTGCTCTCAGATATTATGCAATGAGAGATGGTTTGATATTAACCTGCATGATCAAATTCATATTGAGACTTGAAAAACCTTTCTTTTCTAAATTTTTTAAAATCTGTATTTCCTGGAGAAGAGAGATTTCGGCTGGACTCTCCCCAAAGCGTACAGTGAAGAAGAGACTGAGAAGAGCAGTGCTGTGAAGCTAAGAGAATGAGGAAGAAGCCTGTGCAAGATAGAAAGGGGGAAAAAAAATCTATTGATTTTGGTGGAAATTGCACCGCTTTCCTAAACAGATGTGTTTTGTTGATTTTGTTCATATATTAAACTCTTGCTTCCTTTGTAGGCTATGATCCAGCTCGAGGAGCTCATTCAGTGTGTCCCCTGGGCCCACACTGGCCAGTTGATCTTGCACAACATGGAGAGTTGGTCCTTGTCAGATGCACGTTGATTTACACAGGTTTGGTTAAAAAATGAAGTTATTTGTCACAAGGAACCATAAATCAGTGTTCTGAGAACGTGTCCTGGCTTTGGAGATCAAGGTCACACCAGAATTGATCTGGCCTAGACTAAATATCTGGTAATGAAAAGTCATGCATTCCAGCATTTTCCCAGTGAACTCACCAGGACTTGGCTCACAAGCCAGGAGTGACAGAAATTTTGGCACACTGGATTGGTTTGTCCCTAGTGATTTACAGGTGAGAGTATCCTCACCAACCCTGCTGCCTGGCTGCGGTTCATTTTCTTCTGGTTTCAACCAACTCAGCTTGGTTTCCACAAAAGGGTGCTCGCTCTTGTCAGTGCTTGTGCAATCCTGGCACCTGCTGCGTCCAAGTACCACACAGACCCATTTCTTCTGAGTTCTAGAAAGAAGAGCAGCATTATCAGCATTTTACAGGCAGGGAGTGGAGGAACAAAGAGATTGCAGGGTTTATCTCAGGCCACTAAGAAGGTTACAAAGTACGAAGCTCGTTACTTCCCAAATCACAGATCACTGCCTTCCATTGCAGGACCAGGGTTCCTTTTCGGTCATGGCCTTCCCAGGAATGCTGCCTGAGCATGAGTGACATAGAGTTGAAGCACTTTTGGTTGTTGTCTGGGAAGGAAAACGTGCCATGCTCTGAACGGATTCATTATCGGAATGGATTTTAGAAACCTCATATTGTTGGGGTTTTTACCGTACGGATTAGCAGCAGCCACTGGAGATTGACGCTACCTTCCCTGCCTGCTCAAACCTGGTCAGAAGAGTTACATTCCATGAATGTGCAAGAATTTCTGGCATGAATTCTTGTACATGCACATTTGCATTTTGGCTTCTGTGCATGCTGTTCATGCACTCACCACTTTGAACTCTGCTTTTCGTGAGTAATTCTGACCAAAAAAAATCATTCTTCCATATATACACATAGAGCAAGCATATAAGAGGGCAAATTAAAGTAATTTCATAAGTTTTTTCTCTGTTTATTCATTTTGCATTCCATTCTCAGCCCTGGCTAGACACTCAGAGAGTAGAAATTATATACCCCCCTCAAGATTTCTAAAGGAAGATCAGCCAGGACTCGAAGGATATCTTGTATAAAAGAGTCAAAGTTGTTTCAGGGCAGGACTCATAGAGGCTTTAGCAAGCAAGAATTTCTCCTGGCATGGTTCATTTATGTCCTCTATGCATGACTAAAAATTGAAAACATGAGCCTATCAGAAATCTTTTGTGTTCAACAGCTGCATGGAAGACATGACTACTTCCAAATGTAAGATCAGGTACTGATCCTTTTAATCTGGTTACTTAGTCCTGCTCTAGGCAGAAGACACCTGTCACTGTGGTGCTAGTCCTGCAGGCTTTTCAATTCCTAACCATTACTTTTTGGTAAAAAGAATGAAAAATGACTAATAAGAGGAAGCACAGGACAGTAAAGGAAGTAGAGGTGCTGAGCTATATTTGCATTATTTATACTACTTTTATATAACCACAACAAAAGTGATTGTAACATGATCTACACTGTCAGGAGAGAAAGAATTAGACCTTTTTTTAGTGAGAATCATTTAAAAAATGAATACAAAAAGTAGGTAGTACACTCTGCCTGCAGATTTTTATTTCAGAGCTTGTACTGAAGGGTGTCTAAGCAAGTGCTTCCTTGTAAATCCATTGTGGAGAGCAAATGAATCCCAGGGACTGTCGCTCCTTGTTGATCATCAGTGGGCGTAGATGCAGTAGATGTAAAGGTCTATGACTCACTGAGCTAGCTAAGGTGAAACCAGATGAGAGGAGATAATTGCACCATTATAAAAAGAATTATCATAGTTTGATTACAGGAAAAAGAAAATGTCTTCTAATGGTGCCGTAACTCTTGGGAACTAAGATATGAGATGGGACCAAAAATGAGGAGTTCATGTCAAGGAATAGCAAAATGTCCCTTTTAATTGATCCATTTTAATCAGACATGCCAAAAAGATGATTTCAAGGATTGAAGGTATAATTGGTCAAAACAGCCTAAGGTACTTCCCCCTGCCAGTTCTGATTACAATAAAAAAGAAGACTAATCAAAGAGACAAATTGACAAGGGCAAGAAATTTATGAATCCAGAGATTACTGGAATACTTCATGAAGGAGATGATGCAAACCTCCTGCCTTATGCATGAAAATAGATACCGAGTTTAAAAATTCCCCATCTAGTTTGATGAGCTGTAAATTCAAGAGTGAAAGGGAAGGGTTGCAGGTAATCCAGTCCCAGTATGAGAAATTCTAATACTTACAGCAATATGAAGAATGCATTTCCTTTTGACAGACATTGAAGGGTTATTTGGTGTCACAAAGTCCAGAAAGCGTGTGTATAAAATGCAGAAAGTATTCAGGCAATTAAGAGCAAAAAGGAAGTGTGGTGTAAATTAATGGGCATCTATGACCTTTATAGAGTACATGGAACACTTGTCAGGATGGTTTTCATACCAGTAATGACATTATAAGCTGGCTACAATTTAAGCTGCAAAAGCAGAATGAAGAAGACAATAAACATTTGAAGCACACTAACAGAAGCCTGTCATTTTCCCTTTCCATTGTGTTTGTGTGGAGGTTTTAGTAGTGGTATATAGAGGTGAGTAGCAATACTTGGGGAAGTACCAAGATTTGAAGCATCCCTTTGGTAATTTCCTTCTAGCTCAATCCGAGTCAGTTTCAGGGGTGGAGATAGGCAGGAAGAACCTGGCAGCAGTTTTTCAGTATCACCTTAGGGGTTGTAACAGGGGGGCAACATTCACAACTCTTATCCCAAAAGTTTATTTCCACGAAGGTGGTTCAGGATTGGCAAAGACATATCAGTTCTCAGGTGGGAGGTAACTTCATATGGCTCACATGAAGTGAGAAAGGTGTTTCTTCACAGCTAACATTTGATTTGAGGCTCTCCAACACTGTGTCCCAGCGGCCTTGGTAAAAAATAAGACATGACTCTCCACTCTTGTTATGAATCAGTAGGGAGAGCAGTTCAAAGAAACCTCAGCTGGAGGTGACAGATAAGAGAGTCCATCTAATTCAGTCCATCCTCCTTTGCCTCTGCTTCCCAGCTCCCTGCACCTCTGTAATAGCTAAAAGGAAGGGGGAGACTCAGACTTGCATGTTAAAAATCTTATCCAAAGCACATCTGTAAATGACAGCCTCTGCCTTCAAGTGTGTTCAATGCTTACTCCTTGTTCACTGCAGCATTAGCCATATAATGATACCTCTAATAATACTGATAATACTTCAGGGCTTGGTAGAACCTAATATTACATATGATTCCAGATATTGATGTGCACCCTCACTATTTTTACTTGTTGGATTTAAAGTTAATATTCTGTCATAGCCCTGGTTCAGGTGAGTGGATTAATTTTTTAATGGGTTTTCCACAAGAAAAAAACGGGAGATTTTTTCCACACAGCTAATGCTCACAGATGGACATGAGCTCTGTTCAAAATGCTGCTCACCACAGGAAAAGCATTGATAAGGCATTGATAGAGGCAATCAAATGCATCACAGAGGTTTCTGTCAGGCAACAACTGGCATCCTCACAGGGCAAGGAAGTTTGTTCATTGATCCTATTAGGGGGTTTCTGCTTTCAGGGCAGTGCCACATCTGGAAACAAGAAGCTGCACCTTATTAGGATGCTGAAAAAACAGAGGGGCATTTTGGGATTGTGAGAAGTCTGATGGGGTTTCAATTAGACTGTAAGCTGTAAGGTAAATCCCAGTGCTGTGGTGGGATAGTTTTCAGGGTGCATTAAGGGGACAGGCAGTGACCAGAAAAATGAGTGGCTGAGAGGATTAGGAGACACCTCTTCTCTGGATTTCCCCCTTGCTATCAGTGTAAGTCCATTTGCATTCACTGCCAGCATTCGTTTCCCAGCGACCTATGCACAGTTGTATCGTGGATCTTCAGCTTTGATTTGGGGGTGATGTATTTCAGAGTGTCTCACTCTCACCCTCCATGGTGTGACTGTGAAGTTCTGTCTGCTGAAGTGGTCCAGCCAAAAGCCACAGCCCCAGGAATGGGGCTACAGAGGTTTTAGCCCTTCCCCAAGTACCATGGGTTAAGAGCTTCTCTGGCATGGCATGAAGTGGTTTCACTCAGCTCTTAGGTTGCCAGTGGCTCTGGGCATTTTGTCGCAGCCTGGCAGGATTTCCTGAGCAGTGCAGGGGATTTCTGGTTAGGAGAATGTTTGACTGATGATGTGTTTGCAAATTCTTTGGGAATGTCCCCTTCTGTGAGCGTCTCAGGCCCCAGAGGCTGCAGATCTTACCCTGGTTCACTGCTTGGCAGGTTTTCTCTGTGGTTTTCTGCCTTGCCCTTAATAATACAGTCAAGTGAAACAGCCGTGTGCAAATATGTATATAAATATATNATTCACAACTCTTATCCCAAAAGTTTATTTCCACGAAGGTGGTTCAGGATTGGCAAAGACATATCAGTTCTCAGGTGGGAGGTAACTTCATATGGCTCACATGAAGTGAGAAAGGTGTTTCTTCACAGCTAACATTTGATTTGAGGCTCTCCAACACTGTGTCCCAGCGGCCTTGGTAAAAAATAAGACATGACTCTCCACTCTTGTTATGAATCAGTAGGGAGAGCAGTTCAAAGAAACCTCAGCTGGAGGTGACAGATAAGAGAGTCCATCTAATTCAGTCCATCCTCCTTTGCCTCTGCTTCCCAGCTCCCTGCACCTCTGTAATAGCTAAAAGGAAGGGGGAGACTCAGACTTGCATGTTAAAAATCTTATCCAAAGCACATCTGTAAATGACAGCCTCTGCCTTCAAGTGTGTTCAATGCTTACTCCTTGTTCACTGCAGCATTAGCCATATAATGATACCTCTAATAATACTGATAATACTTCAGGGCTTGGTAGAACCTAATATTACATATGATTCCAGATATTGATGTGCACCCTCACTATTTTTACTTGTTGGATTTAAAGTTAATATTCTGTCATAGCCCTGGTTCAGGTGAGTGGATTAATTTTTTAATGGGTTTTCCACAAGAAAAAAACGGGAGATTTTTTCCACACAGCTAATGCTCACAGATGGACATGAGCTCTGTTCAAAATGCTGCTCACCACAGGAAAAGCATTGATAAGGCATTGATAGAGGCAATCAAATGCATCACAGAGGTTTCTGTCAGGCAACAACTGGCATCCTCACAGGGCAAGGAAGTTTGTTCATTGATCCTATTAGGGGGTTTCTGCTTTCAGGGCAGTGCCACATCTGGAAACAAGAAGCTGCACCTTATTAGGATGCTGAAAAAACAGAGGGGCATTTTNTATTAGGATGCTGAAAAAACAGAGGGGCATTTTGGGATTGTGAGAAGTCTGATGGGGTTTCAATTAGACTGTAAGCTGTAAGGTAAATCCCAGTGCTGTGGTGGGATAGTTTTCAGGGTGCATTAAGGGGACAGGCAGTGACCAGAAAAATGAGTGGCTGAGAGGATTAGGAGACACCTCTTCTCTGGATTTCCCCCTTGCTATCAGTGTAAGTCCATTTGCATTCACTGCCAGCATTCGTTTCCCAGCGACCTATGCACAGTTGTATCGTGGATCTTCAGCTTTGATTTGGGGGTGATGTATTTCAGAGTGTCTCACTCTCACCCTCCATGGTGTGACTGTGAAGTTCTGTCTGCTGAAGTGGTCCAGCCAAAAGCCACAGCCCCAGGAATGGGGCTACAGAGGTTTTAGCCCTTCCCCAAGTACCATGGGTTAAGAGCTTCTCTGGCATGGCATGAAGTGGTTTCACTCAGCTCTTAGGTTGCCAGTGGCTCTGGGCATTTTGTCGCAGCCTGGCAGGATTTCCTGAGCAGTGCAGGGGATTTCTGGTTAGGAGAATGTTTGACTGATGATGTGTTTGCAAATTCTTTGGGAATGTCCCCTTCTGTGAGCGTCTCAGGCCCCAGAGGCTGCAGATCTTACCCTGGTTCACTGCTTGGCAGGTTTTCTCTGTGGTTTTCTGCCTTGCCCTTAATAATACAGTCAAGTGAAACAGCCGTGTGCAAATATGTATATAAATATATATATATAAAAAAAAAAAAATATATATATACACTTTGTGCACATCTGGACTGTAGCCACTCTAAAAGCAAGTAAAACAAGTTAGAGTACATACATTACAGAAATGGATATCAGGTTATTTTGCAGGCCATGTTAACTCCTGAGGAACCACACACACACATTGGTCCCTCTCCTGGTTTCTGGAGGAAACTTGTCTCTACATTGCTCTTCATCATGCAAAGTGCATATGCAAATTTGCTGTCTTTGTTGTAAGGATATTCTGTTAGGACCAAGAAGAGTAAAAAAAAGTTGGAAAGACTGCTGTCATTTGCACTGTAGGCAGGGAAATGGTTTTAAACCAGATTAGTTAACACAGATGGAATAGCTGACCTGAGGCTGGGTAATGCACATTTCTGAAATAAAGCCCAAAGTTCCCCAGAAGAAACCAAAGAACTATGCAGAAATCACCTGGGTTTTCCCTCAGCTCCAAGTACTGAAGCTGAGAGAGGTGATAAATAATGACTTGTTAAGAGCTTCAGACTGCAAGAAAGAGAAACCTCACAAAATCTAAACCCCATGATCCTGTGGACACACAAGGGCAGAAAGACATGGCCTCAATTTTTCCATCAGTTATATGTCTGATCAGTAAGAACACAACCACACATACATAGCTAAGCAGAAGATACACATGCAGAGGTGTCTAGGTGCTTACTTGACTGAATTTATTATATCTATGTAATATTGTGCAGACATGCAACAAAATATGTGGAGATAAATGTGGGAACAGAAAATCCAACCCAGAGAATGTGTTTTAGATAAACAGATTTTTTTCAGTTCAGTATTCTAACAAGCATGGTAGTGCTTTGGCATGTCATAGCATAGATTAGCAATAGAAAAAATAGTTATTTTGCAAATGATTAGAATTTTGCTTTTCTGCTGCTGATTTTAGCCTTTTTTTTTTTGCACATGATTCTATATTTGGTAAAGTTTTAGTATATCTGTATAAATACAATGATAAATACTAATTTTTAATACCTTGAACAATACATTTGGTCAATGCTCTGTCTTTAGAAGTATTTGTTTCTTTGAGAGGCAGTTTCAATAGCAGGCAGCAGATTATTTTAATAAAGCAAAGTGAGATCAATATCATGGAAGCAGGATTAGATATCTTTAAGAAGCTGCTGGCATGCTAACCCTTTGTATGTGGCTTCAGATTTTGAAGTGGAGAGATAAATAAAGTAGAATCACAGAATATGATTCCTCTATTCACTGGTATTTGGGAAGGTAAAGGTTGCTTGAAATATGTGCAATGAAGCTGGGTTTTTCATAAAATAAAGTAGAAGAGATTATTCAAGAGAGCAGTTTTCCTGGAGGAGACAACCAAGAGGCTGCAGGTGATGTAAACAGATTATATTTCTTGGAGATTAAAGTGAGGTTTCTGACATTTGAGAGAGTCTATTAAAAAATGCACTGTGCTCCCCATCATCTGTGGACAGTATTGATTGCTGAGCTGTTTACTTGTAAAAGGAATTCTTTCTGGTCAAGTGATGCAGTTTTAGGAAAGGAATGACCTCTGCAGGATGAGGGGGCGTGCAATTATAAATCATACCAAATGCGATTGAAACTCCCCCACTGGCAAGAGGGAAAATCAAATTAAAGCAAATATTGTATTAAAGGAGTTTCAGTGGATGCCTTGGAGAGCTCTGATTTTCATGTAAATGCTCATTTAGACTGAAGTTTACTGCCGCCTCAGAATAATGGTGAAGAAAAGAAAAGCATATTTAATTGGAAAGGAAGGGAATGCCAAGGAAACAGATGAATTGCAACTCACTTTCTAGATTTTTTCCTGCAGATCTAGCAGCTATGATAGCTCACTGTCTTAAATTGTTCAAAGGAAAACAGTAATTGAACTTCAATCCATATAATTCAGGAAATCTTGCTTTCCTTTCCCCCCCCCCTTTTCTTTTTCTTTTTCTTTTTCTTTTTTTTAATCTTTTTCATGTCTTCTAGATTATTGCAGCTTTAGCTAATTTTCCTGTCAGGTCCTTTTGCATGTCCTTGTGGGAATTGCCTAGTGATTGACAGCTTTGATCTGGAAATTGTTGCAGCTAAACTGCTACAATTCATGTGGAGAGAACTGCCAAATAATTTGACAGATAGATGCCAAGAAATGACGTATGAGGATCTGTCAGACAAAGTTTTTTAGAGGAACCATCCTTTGAGTTTTGCTTCTGGTGGGCTACAAAGAGCTGGCAGCACCCCTGATCTGCAGAAGCAAAGTGCTGGGATGGGCTATGCTGTAAATCCCTCTATAAAATAATATATCCCTATAAATTCATCATCAGAAATTAGGGATTTTTCAGTGATGGCACCAGCTCACAGGCAAACAGTTTTGTGCCTGAAGGAGTGTGAAATTGATGTAAAATATTTCCTGAAATGAGATTTTCAATGAGAAACCCAGGAGTAAATAGGGTCATTTTATCTGAACATGAATCTTAGAGAAATCAAACATACTGTATTTCTGCTTTTTTTTTTTCTTTTTCTTTTCTTCCCTGCATTTGCACACAAAAAAATAGCCTATAGTTATAGAGATTTACCCTAACTGTAAGAATCAACACAAGTATAAACGTCATGGTAGGCTATCAGGCAACTATGAGGCAGCACATGTTCAAACCTAACTGAGTAAACATAT
Source organism: Rhabdornis inornatus (assembly GCA_013397075.1). Taxonomy (NCBI): domain Eukaryota; kingdom Metazoa; phylum Chordata; class Aves; order Passeriformes; family Rhabdornithidae; genus Rhabdornis; species Rhabdornis inornatus. The sequence goes on from VWZS01006721.1 coordinate 4,542,384, forward strand.
TTTATTTGCATTCAAGCTAATGCCTTGAAACTGGAGTTAACCTCGCAGTGCTGAACTCAGGGCAGGTGCAAGGCCATTTCCCTAATCCAACAAATTGAGATGTCGACTGAGTAGCCTGAACTACTCCGTTCCTAAACCTTTTGTTGCATTTGTCTGTGTGCACAGAGGTTTAACGCAGCGGGGTACTGAAAATCTCATCAAGTTCAACAGAGTAAACCTTTAAAAGAGCTTTTCATCATTAAATGTTTCCATGCTCTGTAATGGGCAAGGTAACGGGATCGTACTTTGAGGAGGGTTTAAGCAGGAGAAAGCGTCCCGGTGCCTGGAGCTGGCAGGGACACTGGAACTGACACAGGGACAGTGCTGATTAAAGATGCACAGGAGAAAACTTCAGGGAGTAGGTTTTGGGAGGCAGGGAAGGAAGGAGGCCATCCCTTGCAGAAAGACGTGACGCTCCAGCCGCCGAGCCCAATCACCGGGGAGCAGGAGTGCATAAACAGGAAGAGGCAGGAAAGAAGAAGTCACTTAATTGTGGGCTGGAGAAGAAAAATGTCTCTCAGGAGGTTTGTTCTGGATGGATTATGGGAGCAGGGAATATGTCACTGAGAGCTCTCTGGGTTGTGCCTGTCCTGGAGTAAGTTAGAGCCACCAGTCAGACCGAAGGGTGAGATGATGTAGCAGCAGGGGAAACTAAGCACATTCATCAACATTTTAATAATATTTCCTGCTGTGTTATCCTCTCATAACTTTTTCAATTATACTCCCATCTTGACAAATTCCTTCTTCTAAACCAGCCCATAATAGATTTTTCTAGGGTGCCCAGCTGAAAGTGGAGGCGTATTAGAAAGTCTGGAGTACAGGGAGCCTCAGCTGAGCTGTGGGGTCTGGTTCTTGTTTGGCTCTGCCAAAGAGTCCCATTAGGACGTTGCGTAGTTGCTTAAACTGATTTTTTCACAGGTTATCCTTAATTTAGTATTTTACAGACATTTGGCCATGAATTCTGGTTTTCAGACATATGAGCAGCTACATCTGTAATGAACTCTGAATGCCTGAAACATTATGTAGTGGTAAATGCTCTGAGAAAAACAAATAATGACTCAGAACAGACACCAAGAATAGTAGAAACTTTGGAACTATTCCCCAGATTTTAGATTTTTTTTTTTTAAATGCTGTTAATAGTATCACCTCAGTTCCCAGCATGCTGTGAAAATGAAATCATTGATGTTTGTGAAGCACTCAGGACTGGCAGTGATGAGAAAATTACTCCACCTGCTTTGTCTTTTCTACCTCATTCCTGTCTTCATGCTCCCTCTCTCGGTGTTGGCTCCTTGCACTCTGCCCACTTGGCTGGTCCAAGGCTTGGTACCAAGGTACTTGGCAGCAGGGACTGGTGGCATATCAGCTCCTGTCTTGCTTGTGCCCAAATCCCTGACACACATCTGGCTTCTGCTCTCTGAAAAAGCAGAGAGGTTCAGATGTGCTCCACAAGGCTAGCATCCTCACAGGCAGCATCTGTCCAAGGCTATAGCAAGTCCACACCGAGTGATTTCCATCACAATTCTTTTAAAGGTCATCCTTTGACCAAATGTGGGTGGACCTGCACAGAAACTCCACAGAGAAGCTGTTCTTTGACAGAGCTTCTTGTCCTTGCTCTGAAGTTATGGGATGGCCCTGGGTTTTTCAGCAGGAGTCTTGTTCCTGAGTCTGCTCCTTAGAAACAACTCAGCTATATCAGCTGAAATTTGTATTTTAAAGGGAAAGCAAAGAGAAGAATTGACTCACTGTGGAGATGTTTTATAGTGTTTGGAAATGTCACACACAATTGGAAGTGGGCTCTTCAAAGAGGTTGGCAGCCCTATTAATATGTAAAACTACTGCTGTGCTGATATTAGCAGTGCAGGTAGGAGTCACATATCTAAATGCACCCAAACTGGGTTCTTCTGGATACAAGCTAAACAGAGAGATGCATTTTGTCACTGGGAGATTTGGAGAGCAGAGGAAGTAAGCAAAACTTGCTTACTTGAGATCCTAAAGTACCTGACAAAACCTTAAGGTTAGTCCTGACTTGAGAAGGAGATCAGTTCCCAAAGTCCCTTCCAACCAAAAATTTTCCATCATATTTTCATCATCTAAGCTTCTGAGTGTTTCATATTCTAGTTCTCAAGATGGGTACATTTCCTAGTAATGGACCACTGCTCTCTACTTAGAATGTTGCTTTTGAAGACCAGCTATGGCACACATCTTTAATTGATTGATCTTGGATAAGAGGGTTGAGAAATCAAGGTAAGTTTCTTAAATTGTACTACATGTAGGATGGGGTTATTTGTGGGCTATCTTTGCCACAAAATTGTTTAACCATGCTGTGCATTCTTGCCATGATTTAAAGTGCTCTGTATGGAGTTTGAATGCCATCATGATTCTAGCAACAAGAGCAATAACAATAGTAATATTCTGCCATTTCTAAGAACTACAGAGTAAACCCTAATAAATAACAGGCTAGGTTTCAAAGCAATAAACATGCCATGGTATGAAAATCATCTCTTTTCTTCATAGATATAAAAGTTAAGTGTGATTTAATGTTTCACACCTTCATTGTATCAGTACCATACTCCCAGCAATCATCCATGATAAACTGTTACACTATTTCAAACTGTGTATAATATTTAGTGTTGAGGAAGCAATGCATTTGAGAACAGTCAGGCTGGAAATCTGTTGACAACAAAGATTTTTCAAGTGTCTCTATTCCTCGTGTGTGTGTGTATATACATATAGTGTGTGTGTATATATATATATGTATATTTGCTTGTTTGTTTCAAATTTAGAACCATTTAGGTTCTAAGGAAGTCAAGTACCAACATGCCCTGAGCTCTGATGGCAAAACATGGAGAAAATGGAAGTTACAGGTATGTTGTGAGTCCTGCATACGAAGTATGAGGTAAAAGTAAGAGAATGCAGACTGTGAGGGCCTGCTGCAAATCTCTGAATACACCCTGAAAAACTAAAGCATGCCAGAAATGTCTGGTTGCTTGTACAACTGGTTGCACAACATTGACTCCCCTTTGGTCTAGCAGAGCTCTTGACCTGGACAATCTCTTTTAGTCTGAGCAGAGAAGTTACAGAAAGAACTTTTTAAGTAAAAGCCTGAGAAGAGGGAGAGATTGTCTTAGCGTGCTTCTTCATTATTTTACAAATGTGTGTCTGAGCCATCAAAAACTCCTCCAAAAAATTATGCAGAGTAGTCTTTTGGGAATGTACGATGGTCTGAACAAAGGGGCTTGTTCCCAGCATTCAAAGATGATCCCAAGAACCTGAACCCCAAACCAGCCTTTCTGATTTGCCTGGAGACACATTCTCTTTCTTCTCCTTTCCTTCTGCACACTTGGGGCAGGGGGATATGGTGCCATAGACTTTGTAGCACAGAATTAGCACCTCCAGAGCAGAATCAGCGACAACAAAAATGTACGTGGAATTTCCTAACTACCTTCCCAGTCAAGCTGTAATGATGCTTCTTAGTGAGCAACAATTAGGTCTGATTGTGTTGGGAATCAGAGCAGATAAGTTATTAGCAAAACAGTTATACTAGGAGAATAAAACGATCTTTTTTTAATCACAATAGTCTGTTTTCCCAGGCAGGATTTTTTTTCTGTCTCTTCGTAGGCAGTGGATAAAGAAGCAACATGGTTTCCTGTGTGCTCATATAGATATACTATGGGGTAATAAACCTGAATAATATTCATTTCAATTTGTTATAATGATTGTAATAAATCTACAAGGCACAGATGAAAGCAGTTGTACTAGCCTTACATCTCACAGAAGATAAAAAAGCTTCTCAAAAGGACAGAATGTAGTGTTTATTATGCCTTCTTAATTTTAAGTACATTTAAAAGAATTGCCATTTCCTTCTGTTGCCTCATTTACAAGCACCAAGTTAGGTAGTAATTATAAGATAATTCAGTAACACTCTAAAATAATGATTCAGCTAATTAATGCTGAATTACAGAGGCAGTCCTACACAGATACTTATAACACCCCCATTAACACTGACAGAGTTCATCATGATTATTCCAGCAAGCACTGAAGGAATTGAATGTGATTAGACCCTTTCTTGAAAGCGTTTTTTTTTTTTTTTGTAATAAAACTACGGCCTTTTATAGAGTTCTCTCTGGCATAGGTGCCTTAGGGAGGAAATGGGGCAGGGGAACCTTCCTACGTGCATCAGTCACCTTCTGCAATCTACATGTGGTCTGTAGAGCCTAAATTGAGAGACCAATGGAACCATGGCCACAAAAGGGTGTAGGCTTTTGGCCATGAGCTGTGGACAAGGGTCATGTTGTCATCTGTGGTATCTGAATTTGGCTGAGGTTGGTGTAGGGCAGAGGACAGGAAGGACTTCTGACCAAGGTCAGGTTTTATTGCTTCTCACTCATGGTCAGCCTCAGAATCACAGGGCTGAGCATCCTTCTTTTTTATAGCTCCAATTTTCTCTGGAGAGTCAGTTATTCTGGATCACTGTCTTATGCTTGCTGGAGCTTTGTGTTTTGTGAATGCTGTCACATTTGTATATGCTGCATTTGTGCCTCTCTGTGGGAAATGGAAAGGAGGCTATATGAAGGGTCTTAAAATAGACTCAGCTGTTTCTTTTTAATTATTTATTTGAAAATGGGCAAGAATTTATGTATATAAAAAAGTGGGTTTAGTAATTTTATTTGCATGGAGAGAAGCACAGGTCAGGGTAACACAATGTATCACAAGGATTTCAAGACAGCATGTTCAGATGTCATAGAGTCATGAAAGACTGGGTTGGAAGGGATGTTAAAGACCATCTAGTTCCAATGCCCCTGCCATGGGTGGGGATGCTTTCCACTAGGCCAGGTTCTTCAAAGCCCATCCAGCCTGGCCTTGAACACTTCCAGGGTAATCCCAAGCAAATTTTGTTGGTGTTACTACCTGCAAGCAGATGTGGGCATTTCGAATGAAGTATAACTCACTGCTGGAAGAGAGGACTCTTGAAATGACAGGAATCCACTCCTTTAGGCCATCTGCCTGGACATAGCTCCCCCGTGTGCTGTCTTTCACAGGCAATATTTGCAGGACTTTTATAAAGTCTCAGTGCTATTCTGCCATACGGATCTGCACCCCCAAACGTTCAACGTGGGCTCAAGAAGAAAGAAGCTAGAAATTGTATCTAAAAAGAGAAACCCATCCAATCAGGGGGTCTTGGCAAATACTTTTTTGCCCCAAAGTTGTGATATTTTTTTTTGTTTCCAAGTGGGAGTTGTGCAGAGGCTAATGTGTGAAAGTTCCCGCAGCGGGGCTTCCGCTGCCGCCAGCGGAGAGCAGGCTCTCGGCGGAGACAGGCCGGGAGAAGCACAGCATGAGGCAGCAGCAGAGCTGCTCCAGCCCTCCTGCTTCTGGCTGCAAGATGGGAATAGTCTGGCCATGGTCCTCGCCTCCCCACGGGGGGCAGTGGGTGATGGATCCGCGTGCTGGCACCGCGTCCGCGGCACGATGGTCTCCAGCTGTCCGGGACACAGCCGGGCTGTGTCAGAGCCAGCTCAGGGCTGGGCTTTATGGTGCCTTGGGGTTACCAAAACCCCTTTCATGCTGGCCAGAGGATCTCTAAAAATGCGATGCTATGGATACAGAGGCTAATTCAGGCTTGGCACCAGAGAGCTGCTTTCACTTATGTAAGGGCTGAATCTGCCTCCCGTTGTTTTAGTGGCTGGTTACTTCCCCTCTCTGCAGTGTGGAAGTATTGCTGTCCCAGGCAGATAGAGGGGTTGCTAAAGCACATTCACCCAGCCCTTTGGAATCAGTGAAATCTGGAATGGGTTCAGGTGGAAAATTACAGGATCAAAATCAGGATCAGGGATCAGGGTACCAAACTCGAGGGACTGAGGCTCTGCTTGTGACTGTGCTGCAATCTGTGAGGCAATAACCTAATTTTCCCACTATCTCTTTTGTCCATCTGCCAAAAGGGATGATAATATTTTGTCCATCTATTTTACCGATTCAGGGTAGAATATATACTGAAATATAAGTTAACAATAACAGAAAATTAAGCAAATGGGCCTGGGAATTTAGACATTACCAAAGTGAGTAGAAAGAATCAAACCAAATATCTTGAGAAAGAGAGTAGGAATTCCAAATGCAGTTTGGAAAACTACAGTGAAATTACACAGCTGAGAGCAGGTTTTTGGGTAGCACTTTCCTTTTCCTTGCCTATAAAAGTGGGGGGGGGGGGATTGGAGAAGAGCTGACTCCTGTCCAAGAGCTAGAGGTACAGAGCTTTTGTGGACTGTTGGTGGCAGATGTTTTGCTAAAAGGGGAAACCACACAGGGTAGTGCTCCTGTGACACCTGGAAATCCAAGGTGGCTGGGGTATTAGAAATGCCTTTTGAAATTCACTGAGTGGTAACTAATTTCCCAACGAAGGGATAAATTTATTCCCCGATGAATGAACCGTGGTCAGCCAAAAGCTTCAGAGATCATGTATCTGTTGCAGAGACTAGTGAAAGAGTGGAATAAACGGGCCAATCTGGCCCATTGTAAAGATAAACAGTGATTAGAGAAAGGAAACAATCCAAGGAACAAGCTGGATTTGGCAAGAATACATCAACACTATGTTTTCCAACTCTGCAAGTTTACAGCCCCTAGGCAAGACCAACTCCAGTGGAAAGCTCCAGCCAGCAAACTGCAAACACTTTAAAAAACTGATGATAGGCTCTTTGGGAGCCTCTTTGGGAGGAAGATTCTTGTCTGGCAAAATGACTTGCATACTTCTGGCACTAAACAAACCATGTCTAACTATGGTGCTTCTGTGGTCACTCATTGCCACACTGTTTTTGTGCCTCTCTGCCCTAAGCCACGCGGTCCCTGCGGCAGAGCAGGCAGCTCTCCCCAGCTTGCCAACAGAAGGCAGAAGTTTAAATCTGGGCTTGAGGAAGGATTCTTGATGAAATCCAGAATCACAAACCAAAGCTCTCTCTTGACATTAGTTGCACAAGTCAGCAGGAAAGACTTTTATGTTGGTGATGCTGCCTGGCATGGCTGCTGCAGCAAGGGCTGAGCATGATTTTGGGACTCCAGCAGTAGCTCACATCACAGGAGCAGCACCCCATGTTCACAGAACCCCCAAACACAGCAGCCACTCCTTCCCCTGCCTATCAAGCACTGCAGGCAGCAGCCAACCCTGCTTGTCTTCCAGCACACCTCTGCCACTAGCCATGGTGGCCAAACAGCCACCCCCTGACAGCCTTTGTCACCCAGCCCCACACAGACAGAAGTCACAACTCCTGCTCTTCACCTGGAGGTGAGCTCTTCCCTTTTAAGTGGGGAAGAAACAGAATTTTTGTGTTCCCCTCTTCCTTAATGAAGAAGGTTTGGCTTTCCATGAGCATCCTGTGTTTTATGGGGCTGGAATCTCCAGCCTTGGAAAGATGGAGAGGGATTTTTTACAGGAGCATGTAGTGATAGAATGAGGAGGAATGGCTTTAAACTGGAAGAAAGTAGGTTTAGATTAGATATTTGGAAAAAAATCTTTGCTGTGAGGATGGTGAGACACTGGCAACCATTGCCTGAAGAAATTTTGGATGCCCCGTCCCTGAAAGTGTTCAAGGCCAGGTTGGATGGGGCTTTGAGCAACCTGTTCTAGTGGAAGGTGTCCCTGCCCATGGCAGGGGTGTTGAAACTAGATGATCTTTAAGGTTCCTTCCAACCCAAACCCTTGTATGAATCTGTGGGTCTATAGGCTCTGGGGAAGTTTTATTCCCCATGGCCTTTGCTGAAGCAATGAAGTGCAGAGACAAAGATGTTCAATGTCTGTGAGGCTGGCTCTCTGCTGTTTATGGCATCGCTGGGTGGGAAGGAAATCCTCATTTCACTGGATCTCTCTTTTCAGAGAACTGTTAGGATGTGAAATGTATCTAATTGGGTTGTCAGAGGAGCTGAGCTTGTGCGACATTTAAGAGTAAGATATCAGCACTACAGCAAAAGTCTGGAATGGCACAGAAATAGTGTTTAAAGGACAGTGAGGCAGGGATTTGGGGATACAGGCATCTGGGACAGTCCTGCTCGTTGGTCCTGTGAGGCAGGTTTGTGATTTGCCTGAGAGTTCATGGGCATTCTGTGAGGTAGGTAACTCACCAAATTTGAGTATAATCTGGTGCCCAGATTATAATATTTGTGTCACAGTGTCTGCTATACATCTCTTGTGTTTGCTCTGAATGCAATGTGATTTCTGTCTTTGGATAAGCACACACTCAATGATAGAAATCAAAAAAAAATCCATCCTTCCTCTTTCCGATGTGGCAAGGAGGCGTGACTTCCTGGGGACCACGGGTGCCAGCAGAGAGAGATGGAGGCAGAGGAAGCATAGGGTGGGATCAGTGCCTACCGCCACTTCTGTGAAATGAGACCTCCCCTTCAAGCAATTCTATGGATTCCCATTGGGGAATAAGGTGATTTTTTTTCCCCTGTCTCTGTTAGGCTCCCACCGTAGACCAACTTTTTGCTGAGCAACTCATACTGAGCTTGAGCCAGGTCTGGGTCCTCACCGTGTGTGTTTGGAACCCACTAAATATGTGACTATCTTACCAAATCAACCCTTGTGTGGCTCCTGCTTTTGTTGTGTTTAAGGATTTTGTGCCTCTGTGTTGTCACATGCTTTTTTCAGATTCACTGGGAACTCTAAAGTGGCGACTTGTAGCTCAGTGTGATTTACCCTGTTGTTTTCTGCTGTGCAAAACTGTTTGTCAGTGGAGTTGCGATTTCAGGAGGATGTTTGCACAGAAATATAATGAGGCTTGGCTGGTCCTTGGGAGCAGGAGTGATTTTGAATGGCTGCTGACCTCGCAGGGAATTTGGGCTGCAGTCAGGCAGAAACCACTGAGCTGGAAACAAAAACCTGGGGAAACTAACACAGGCTCTCCATCTTCTGCTCCAAGTTAGTAAAGAGATAGTTTGTCCAAAAGTCAGCAGCAAATGCTAGAAGATGCGTTCATAGTTCTGCCTTTGAAAATTATTTTCAATAGTAATACCACTTTTTTTAATGGGTCTGCACTTCTTGGTGTTTGTATAAACTGTTCACTTGCAAATGAGCTGGCCTTCTCTTCGGGTCTGTTCTGATGGCTAGCTTTGAGTTTGCTCTTTCTCCTTGGTGTGGATTAGACCCCTGCACAGGCTCTGCAAAGCAGAGGGTCCTTTTACACTCTTGGAACCACAGAGAGAAAGATTTATTTCTTTTGTAGTCAGGTTTATTAGCTTCCATTCTGTTTACGGCTAATAGCAATGACTTTCTGATTTCCACTGTTACACGATACATACAATTACAGGAAAAATGTATATAGGAGTTGTTTTTGAATCAGAAGCATGATAAAACTAGTGGTTTTGTCCAATTTTACTTTTTCTGGCCTTTTTTAGCCGTTAGCTATCCTATGGTAATAAATCACATTTTGCATTATGAGGATACAAAGGCTCAAACAAAAAGGCTGTGGGTTGCAGAATTATTCTTCACAGGGTTGCTCTGCCCTCTTTCCAACATCTTCTCTCTTGAAAATGAAGGGTTTGCTTACACTTGAAAGAAAAAAAACAAACCAAAAACAACAAAAGAAGAAGAGTTGCCTTTGGCCAGAGATCAATCATGGAAAATTTCAGCCCCATCAGATAATGTTTTGGAAATATATGAGGCTGTAAGCAGATGATCTGATCCTGATGCCACTTAGCTCACAGCTGTTTGAGTGCTGCCATAACAGCAGTGAGTTCTGTGGATTTAGCCATGGTTTGCCCCCATGAGCTGGGATTGAGTTTGGGCTGTGGGCTATCCCAGGTCTGCTCAGCAGCCTCAGCACTGGCACTTGCTGGGGGTGGAAAGAGACAGTGAAAGGTCCTGTCACTCTCCTGAGCAGCAGCAGTGAATGGGACTATTCATGTGCTTAAGACCAGGACCCACCTAGCTGTGCTATAAATAGTGAGCTGCCAACCTCAGAAGAGAAAGTGCTTTAATTCGGGTGGAAATCCAAGCTTTCAGGTGCTTATCTTGACCAGCTGTATTTGGCCTGCCAAATGCATTTTGGCTTGGTGTTTTAAGACTTCAGGCACTGGGCTGAACTGCTACAAAGGGCAAATATTGATTAAAATAATATTTAGCTGCTCTGCCTAAATCATCCATCCCTTCTAATATGCATAACGTTTTCCTAAGTATTGAGGGCCCTTGCAGAAGCCGGTGTTTGGAATATGCTGACCGTTGGGACAAGTTTGACCAACTCACCAACACTCCCAAGAACTGTCCAATTTTTGGCTGTCCCGTGAGTTTGTGCATCTGTGTCTGCTGCTGGCACCAGGGATAGCAGTGCCTTGCACCTCTCTGCAGTTTTCTTTCCTGTCCAAAAGAGCCTAGAGAGTCATTCTTTCAAGGAGACAGGAGCAACTGCCTCATCAGACTGTCGTTATCTTATGCCCTGGAAGTGAAGAAAATATGATAAATGGTTTGGTGAAGATGATTTTTAAAAAAAAAATCATGTGTCTCTTTCAAGCTCTAACAATACAGCTGTACTTTAAATTACTTGGGGTACAGCACTGAAAATCTGTCTTGTGTGTTTCTCATGAATGTTCCTGAGGAAAAGAGGATCCCAAAACTTTCTGCTCCAACACTTATGGAAATTCAGGAGCTGCTCTTTCAAGCCAAGCTAGCACATCTTTATACTGGAGCTGTTGCTTGTCTTACTCTTCTGTGGACATTCCTAGAGCTGCTGGTGGTGGCAGGACATTGGGTGAAACACAGCCTTGGTCTCACCTGCTAAAAATGCTTGTGTGCCCCAGTTTTCTAGGTGCAGTACCCAGCACAGATATCCAACACAATCTGTTCCCCTTCTTGGCCAAACTGTGCCATACAATACTTTCATGTCATTTGAACTACAAAATTAAATTCCAGTCTGGGATTTCATATACTCTGAAAAGAGCACCCTGTCAACAACTCTGGTGCACTTGTGCTGCAATTTGTGCAGATACTGGCTCCACCTGTTGTTTCATTTCCCCCATTAGTTATCTACATGCCAACACCCTTGGAGGCACCTCCTTCTGTTATAAATAAAACTTGAAATGAAAGACTATTGTGAAACTGTAGAAGATACCCAATTCATGCCACTCCAGGTCTTGGGGACCCAAGTTGGATGGCTTCATAGGTGGCTTCCAACCTGCTGAAGATGTTACTTTTATCATGCAAATAGACGTGTCTGAAATACTTGTTGAAAAAAATTTGTTAAGGCAAGGCAAAAAAGTTGCTGGCAACTAAGGAACCAGGACTATTTAGCTATTGTTCCTAATCACAGGGTATACTCAGTTTTCCTTCAAAAACATTCCACCTGCCAGGAGACATTTGCTTATTTCATTATTAATTTTGCCAATGTGCTGCTTGAAGCGGGTGTCTGATCTGATTTTCGGTCGTCAAAACAAACACCAGCGTCAATGTCAGGGAAAAATGCAGGCCCTGATGGAAATGAAAATGTAGAACTTCTTAAGATTTTGTAGCTGATAAATGTTGTCCAAAAGCATTAATCATCTTAAATTCTTTAATCATTAGCAATGAAGCCCCGAGCCCTAGCAGAGCTGTCAGTGCTCTGCTGCTTGTGAAAATCTGCACATCACTTGTTGCTGCTGAATCGAATCTTCACAATTCCTGTACAGATGTTGCATGCAAGAAACATTTAGTGACATGCCAAAGGCCTTTTTTCTGGTTCTTTTCCTGCAAAATCCTTTGAAGAGGCATCCGTGGACCTTGTAGACTCTAAATCCTGGGAGGTTCCAGAAAGACAATTGCATTCCCAATGGTGGGTGTGGAGCATGTGCAGATCCCTGCAGATTCATCCAAGTCAAGGAGTAGCACTTCTTTTCAATGACATCCTGGGGCCAGGACTCCCATCCATTAATTATGTGAAAGAGGACCTCCTTTAGTCAAACCTGCCAATTTTTAATGTAATTGAATGTCACCTTATCCTCATATGGCTAGGGAAGAAAAGCAGAAGCTCTTGCTCAACATCCATTTGTTTTATGCCCTTACATATTTTTTGTGCCATTTGAGGCTTTGTGTGTCTGATAAAAGCAGGGAAAGGCTGTATTTACCAGAATTTGAGCTAGAGGTACCAGGAACTAAATTGAAGAATAAGTGTCCTGCCCTTTTTTTGGCTGACAGAAGGGCTGCAGGTGGTGCTCCCTCAGGTAAAGGACAGGTTGTAGGTGTAAGGAGGTGCCATGGCTCTCTGGAGTCTCTCTGCTGGTGATGATCAAGCAAGAGACCCTTGTTTTGCACCATCTCACAGCTTTTTTCTGTGCTGGCCAGACTTATCCTCATACACAAGTGAATCAGGACCATCCTTGTTAATAATATTCAGTGTATAACCTTCATACTGTGACAATTTAAAAAAAAGGCTTTATGAAAATAAGAAAACAAGGCATGAGAAATATTTCTTTTGTTTTATGATATTTGAATAATTGTCTTCTTTCCTTTGGGAAATAAAATTATTGGAAACAACTTTTAGGAAGTATGCAAAATAAGCTTGCACTCGTAAGCAAACACAAAGTAAACATGTGTTGCTTTGGGCCAGTTTTGAAAGCTGAATCTGACAGTTTCAATTCAGAAAATGTTGATAAGCAGACAGAAATCCCTTTTCCTTCAAAGTCCAAGCACAGAATTCAGGTGTCACCTTTTTGATGGTACCTGGCAATTAAACATATCCCTTCATAACCTTGTAGAGGAAGTTGGCTGCAAACAGGGTGAGTCAAACTCATCAAGCTGCCTTATGAATTCTTCTTTTTTGTGTTTAGAATAACTCCCTCTTACAAGATGATGAACTGCCAGTCACATATGAAGAGAAAAGCAGACACTTCTTTTCTGGATAGATTAAACTCTCCAGAGGATGGTGAAAGCGAAGCAAATCAAGTACATCATCTTTCATATTCACATCAACCCATCTATTGTGGAAAACATCAGAAGTCAGCAATTTCTCACTCAGCTGAAATATTATTCCTGTGCTATTTCTAGACCGAAGAGACAAATATTGGAGAAGTGAACACTTAATAATCCCTCAAAGGAAAGAGAAAAACACCGAAAAAGGCAGAGGACAAAGTCCCACTGTATGCCAGCCAGTGCTGCTGCATTCAGAGAGGGACTCTGAGAAGAGCAAATGCTAGTTCCTGGGACTTGGGGAGCTGGGAAGCTCCATCAGTAGTTGTCTCTTTCTCTCTTTCAAGAATTTTTGTTTGTTATTCCTACTTCTTTTATGAGAACATGGCTGTGGAGAAGGATTAGACAGAGGACCAGGAACTGGGTGCAAGGAGATCAGATTTTACTGGTCTTGTGCTATTTAATGAAAAGTAAAGCAGACCAGCCACCAGATAAACACAGGTGAGAGAGCAGGTAGGTGACAGATTGCCTGTGCTGGCAGTGGGTGGTGACTTCCAGTGTGTGATCCTGTGGTGTGAAGGCTTTCCCAGAGCCAGCTTTCTTTTGGTGGTCCCCACGCCCTTTTCCCCAGTGGAGTGCCAGGGGACCACTGTGACTGGAGCACCAGTTCGGAGCACCATGCACGGCTGAAATGAGGTGTAAAATGTTTTTGCTTAGTCATTAGATCTTTGCATGTACCCAGAGATGATTTAATGGCTCCTGGGTAAACACTGGTACTTCAAAGAATGTGCTAATTTGGCTTTGGAAATGAGAAGGCAGGTAAGATGCATGACCTCTGCTAAGGCATCTTTTGATATCCCACATTAATACCGGGGTTTGATGGTTGTTCATTTTTCCATCTCAAAGGGAATCTTCAGTAATGGCTTCTTCTGCCTGCCTGCAGGCTCAGTTTCTCACTTGGGCTGCTGGTTGTGAAGTATACATTGCATACATTAGGGAGTAAAGCTGAGCCACTTTTTGTAATGCCACGAGTGGGACAGAGTAAAATGTAGAAGAGAAATCAGTCCTATATTTCCAAGTATCAGATGTGCTTGAAATGTGAGCATATCTTTCAGGAAGTTTAAGTTAATATTCCTAGGATGGCACTCCCACGTCTCTTCTGTGCTCATCCACATTTATCAATGGTGTACGTGCCTGTGGTGCAAAGCACCTATAGATGAGGATCCATGAGTCTCAGACCCCTTGGTCTTCTGTAGCCATCTCTGGTGGTATCCCAGCAAGATTTCTGGCTCTTCCTGTCATTAGCACGTAGTGAAATACTGTTTGGAAGGTATGAAAAGATTTATCCTTGTGGCAAGCCAGCTGGTAATGAGGCACAGCACAGCCACTGCAGTGCACCCATCCCATGCATGTAGGGTGAATCACTGCCTATTTTTCCTGTTAATGACTCAGCAACTCAAGGAACAGGAGTGACCACTTGTTGTGGTCCTGATCTGCTCAATGGCATCAGTCAAAAGCCACTCTTGTGCAAGGCATTTGGCCAGAGTGGGCTTGCTGATGGCAGGAGGTCAGAGCTGGATGGCCCAGAGAGTGCCTCATCGGCGTGGCCACATCTGCAGCGTTGTGATTTGCACACTGATGGGACTCCCAAGGAGGAGGACTGCAAACCTGGTGGTCACATTCTGCTGCAAGAGCCCCTGCAGGTGGTGGATTATGGCTGCTGTGTTCGTGTGACGCCTTTTTTTGGCCATTTTCCTGTACAAGGCACAGAACTATGTAGGGTGTGCCAGTCATTCCTTTCTGTACAGCACATGACACCGAGGTGGCATGGGAAACTGGGATGTGCTTTTCTCATCGGAGCTGTTCATCCTTCAGCTTTCCAGCTTCTTGCTAAGCATGGATATCCTCACACTGACTGTCAGTAGCTGTTAAAAAACACGGATTTTCCATGAGCTTTCTTACTGCAACTTGGTCCCTGCTGCAAATCAAACAGCTTGGATCAATCAAGTTGTCAGGAAATTTACAGCTTTGGTGACTGTGCCCCTGGTAAATAAATGTTAAGCATGTTAAAACATAATTTAATATGCTCACATCCACAGCAATCTTTGGTGGTGTACCTGTCATCAGGCATGGTGGTTGGTGTACACATATAAAGAGGACATTAGATTATAAAGATTTTTTTTCCCTATGGGGTTTCAAAATTCAGATTAACTAACTAATAACCATGGCAAGACTTTTAAAATAAGGAGTTGCTACATAAGAGAAATAAGAGCTGTTCAGTAAGATATGTTTAGAAGGTTCATGTCATAAAAAGGATTTTAGAAATGGAAAATCTTGCATTAGATCCATTAATGTTATCATTCCACCAAGCTTTGCACTAAAGCAATTAAAGACGTTACTCTAGAAATCAGGACTGAAGAAAACAGTTGGTAAACGTGGCACATATAAGTACTTTGTGTTCTGATAAGAGAATGCCAAATGTTATTTTTTAGTCAGTAGAGGTCATAGTTCACATCTCAATGTCCCTGTGCTTGAAAATCCACCACAGGACTTCAGCAGTCTGGATTCCATGAAACATTTTCATTCCTTGCTCTGCTTGAGACATCCTACCTGGCCTTAGAGAAGGCATTTAGCTGCTCTATACCCCTGCTTCTCTTCTGTAAAACAGAGGTAGCGTTCCCACTCTTCTCAAGGGCATTATTTAAAAGAAAAAAAAAAAAAGAAAAGAAATGCCCTAAAGCCTGAGACATGCAGATATCGTAATGGTAGGACCTCAGATAAAGTACACTGTTTTCTTGAATCTTCTAAAATTCTGTATAAAAGTTGCAAGGATGTAAAAATATATGCCCACAAATTCAAACGTGGTCAGTTTTAGGAGTATGAAACAGTCACACTGATATTATTATCAGTGGGATTATGATGATTCAGAGCACTATGCTGTCATCAACACTACCTGACAAGGATGAGGAGAAAGCAAGTTCCCAGTCTCTGTGTGAAGAGTAAAAAGTCAATCCAGACAAACCATAAGAGAGTAAGAATCAGCATGTCAAAGACAAAAGTGCTATTGCATACATGTCTTGTAGTGTTTCCCTCCTTCCTTCCCTTCCAGACTGCACCCTCCCTCATTTCCCACCTCTCTCCCTGCAGAGGGGCTGTGCCCTTCCTCTCCCTTGGTGCTTTCCCACTGCCCTCCCCACGGTGCCAGGGTGCTCTCTGCAGAATGGCTGCCTTTGCCCTGTAGGAGAACCTGCACTGCAGGTTTCAGCTCAAAACAAACATTCATGGCTGAGTTATGAACCCCCAGAGGGATAGATGGTGAAGTGGATTAAAGCACTAACTCTTTGCCTTTGGCTTGAAGCCACATTAGGACAAAAGTTAGAGTGAGTTTCAGGGTTAACTTTCATTTATTGGTATGGCTTGGGTTTGGATGTGGCAAAAAAGACCAGGAATGAAAGGACACTGAGTGAGACACATTGGAGAGGTTTCAGGAGGAGCCTACACAGTGCTCCAGCCACTCTGACCTAGTTACTGATGACAAGTTTTGACATTTCAGGAAATGTTTAAACTACGGAAGCAAAAACCAACACCCATGGACAGCCCTCTGGAGCAAGGGAAGAGGAGACGCCCAGCATGGTGCTGCCTGGGAGGCTGCCCTGCTTGGGAAGGGTCTCCCAGGGAAATGTTCCCAGCCATCCCACACCTTCCCATCTGTGGTAGTGGTGTGAGGATGTCTGGGACAGCTCATGCCTCTGTGGTGGCTGTGAGTGGCTCTTTGCTGCGCTGTGTCTGCAGGGTGGTGTGTCCTCATGGTCTGTGGTTCCTCTGGGAGCAGCTTCGCAGTCACCCTCTGGAGCTGAGCTAGGTCTCTCATTTCTCATGGGAAATGTCTAGAAAAGTCTGTGTTCTGGAAATAAGTTTTTAGGCTTTTTTCCATTCATCCTCTCGGATGAACCAAACCTTAACTATGAGTTTAGAGCTGCATGGAAAGCTTCTGTTCTCCTCACATCCCCCTTAGGGAATGAGTAGCAATGCTCAAAACCTTTTGTTTAAATCATCCAGGCATACTAAGGCTGAATAAAAGAAGGTTGTTTTTGTCAAACTAAGAGGCAGATCCTTAAGAAGTGTGTATGTACATGTCAGTGTTTGCTCTTCCTCTCCCCTATCAACAGTTGTCTGAGAGTCTAATTCAATTTTCTGTTTGTAAGGTGGGAAACCGAGGAATAAAAGCATTAGGGAAGGCTTGTCTGAATAATTATCTCTCCCTCAGGATAAAGAAAACTCTTCTCAGTGTATGGAGCCACCACATTTGAGAACATTTATAGCCATTCATTCATGCAAGGAACCCAAGGCTCCTGTGGAGGCTCTCCAGTCCTTGGCTTGAGGTGTGGGAGGGGTTGGGAAGGAATGTGTCTGGGCAGGGAGGAGGAGTGGCTGAAAAAGGGATGAGGCAGTGAGCTGGAGAGAGACCCAGGGAAGAAGGCTCTCTTTGAATAACAGATTAGCTAGAGAGATTTCTTATTTTTCTAATATTCTAAGCCACAGGACAGGCTGCACAGGTATCCATGCTGGATGGCAGAGGTGCTGCAGCTGTCCTGCACTGGACTGATGTTCTCTGTCCTCTGGCAGTCTTCCCGCAGCATCCCTGGTCCTGCAGACTCAGTGGCAGCTGAAATGCTCCCTTTCAGGAAGCAATGTAGGACAAGTGTTCAGTGCTGCTTTCTGGAGCCAAAGCAGCTCCTTCCAAATCAAAAAAGCCTCTTGCTATATAAAGAGTTGCTCCACCTTTGAAGGGAGCCTTTTCAATGAGGGGTTGTGACTCAGAATGCTTAGAAAGGGTTTTTACCCCTCTGATCAGGAATGCTCTCAAACCCAGGTTGAGAAGGAGAAAGGAGGATGGTGACTGATTTCACTGATGGCCTCTGTCAGAGCACTGAGGCTCCTGATGGATAAACAGCTGGCTGATGGCTTGAGGAGCTTCAAATAAAGCACTGTGACCCCTTTCTTGTTTCTTAAACTGAAAAGAAAGCCAGTAAAGGGAAAGGGAGCTGGGATTGAAACCATTTTAGATCCATTCCTTTCCTCATACACCTGCTGAGGCTGCACTCAGGTGTCTTCTGCACTCTCTAAATTTCTTCCTTCTCTCTTCTTCCAATCCATTCCCTGCTCCTTTGGGCCAACATTACAGGCACTATTTCTTACCAATGGTTTTATAAGATTTGATCTACCAGAGAGAAGAAAACACAAAAGAAAGGACACACCACTTTTTTGGTTTGGGTTGGGTTTTTGGTTTGGTTTTTTGTTGTTGTTGTTGTTAAATGTACATAGTCAGTTTGTTCCTAACTTTGGTAAGGCTTCTGGAAACACATAACAGATGTTAAGTTAGAGGCTAACCAAAATCTCACACTTATACCAGTTCTTGCACCATGTTAGCTACCCCAGCAGGTGCATATGGGCAGAGCAAGGAATGCTGTCAGATGCCACTGGGTCAAAAAATAGCTAACCTTAATCCTGCCTACACCTATAGTCATGTGTACATGCCCTGAGAGATTAGTGCTGGTAGGCATTTCTGCAGGATGAATTTCTGACTCAACACCTGAAAACGTGGTAGGTACAGCTTCTGCCAATCACCCAAATTAATACACAGGTTGGGGAGGGGGGCTATTCACAGTGCTGATAAATACCAAGTGAACAGAGCAAATGTGATGCAGTACATACCTGTTGCATGTAGAAAGACAAAGGAAAGTGAACCAAAAAGTTATTTAAATTTTGGTTGTATAGGCTTGTTTGTTTTTTTTGAGAATTGGCAAAAAGCAAACTGTATAGTACATCAGTGTAATAAGCTGTTGGTATATGCCTCAGGATCGCTGAAAGGAAAGTTAATGAGCTGCATTGCATTTCTGCTTTAAGCTCTTAAAATGCATCATGAATAAATGTGTCTGCAGGTTCATCGAGATTTATATCACTGAATTTTCATGTGGTAGCCTCTGCAGAGAATTGACTGTGGAAAAGTAAAAAAAAATGGATATAGTTATTTTTAACAGTTCATAAACACCATGAAATTAATTGTTTCCTGATGTGAAAAAACCCTCCACAAACAAAAAAATACTTGTATGTCTCTGGATTTATATCAGAAACTAGGTTGTCTATCTCAATGAGCAAAGCCTCATAATGGTAGAATATTCTGTGTGAAAAGCAGCAACACAGTTTTAGTGTTCCTGTACTGACAGAGGTGAGTTTTGCAGTGATATCTCAAACACTTGCTTTTAGAACGTGGCAGAAGAAGAACGAACACCTGATCCTGCACAGTTTGGCACACACAGGGGAGAAGCAGTTGCCTGGCACGCCATTGATGTCAAAGATGTATTTGTCACAAGCCTTCCAACCTGTCCTGTTTTGTTGTAGAAAGCAAACTCTGGAAGGAAATAGCCATAACTCCCGATTCCAGCCGGCTGGGAATTTTGCAAGGAAACTGCTTTCCAATGGAAATAAGGCATGTTTGTCAAAACAGAGATGGGATGGGAAGCGGGGAGGTTAAACCCTTGCTGCAAACCACCCCGCCTTTTCCCTCTGGGAGTTTCTTTCAAAAGCCTCATCTCCAGGATATGTATTTTTCCTGTTGTTGGGAAAAGCATCTTTGCCAACTATCCCAAATTTCTCAGTGTGTTTCACAGCTATATGTGTAAGTTACAGTATGCATTTAAAATACTTATTGTGAAATTCTTCTCTATCCTAGATAAAAATATAACATTACTTTATGTATCAAGGTGATGTACACACTGTAATTTAGTAAAATAACTTGGCATGTGATTTATTTATTTCCGGAAAATGACAGTTCTGTGCACCCTGAGTTCATTATTTACAGATGCATTCACAGCCACCAATCCTCCCATCTCCAGTGGATTTCTAACAAAACATAACCATTTGTAACAGCAGAACACTGACCATGTCTTTTCAGCAGTGCAAATATTAAAATTATTTCACGTGCCACAGCAGAACACTAAGCTGTGATTCTTCTATGGAATAATGTAGCAAAAGCTGTGATGGTTTCACTGGGTTTAGAAGGCTTCGTTGCAGTAGCTGTTATAAGCAAGCAGTGCTCAGAGAGAAACAGCACAGATTTAATAATTCAGAATTGTTTTGCATTGGATATTGAATATCTATTTTCAGCTTTATGTATTTTGGGGATATGCAGCACTCAAAATGCCTAACTTCTTTTTCTGATACCACGTCTGTATGTTTGTTAACCTATAGGATACTGTGGTGTTTTTGAAGCACTTGTAAGTCCCTGTTTTGTGTGATTGCCATGAATTTTCTTTTGTGCTTGAGTATTTTTTCTCCTGATACAATCCTCAGACTTGCTTTATTTAAATTTTTCTCAAGCTATATTGGTTTTTTTAACAGGTTGGACAGGGATACCTGTGTAATTCTGCAAACAGATTCATAAGAGAAAAAATCTATTCACACCAAACTTTTTTTTTTTTAATTGTAGATGTTTCTATGGAATCACCTCATTTATAATTCAGTGCACATTTAAATGCACTGTGTGAACATGTTTCTCACAGCTTTATTATATTTCTCTCTTTGCACTCAGCATCATCCCTTTCTGAAGTTGCTTAAATTAAGCTGTTATTGGGGAGAGGACCAGCTAAACCCACCTGTTGATCATGCATTTATATTTGTTATAAAGCCAGCCTGACAGGATTTCACCGTGCCAAGTGTTTTGTGGGTTAACAGAGAAGACTTGCCCAGCACAACCCTTCCCCACTGCTAAATAAACCCAGCAGATAGCCCTGTGCTTGGGCTGCACTGAGAGATAGTTCCAGGATGCAGCTGGGGAGGAGGAGGTTAGAGGCAGCAGACGCGCCGAGGAAAACTGGAAGAACAAGAACATGCCTTGTGTGAGCATTCCACAGGGTGTCAGTTCACGCTCTACTCGAAATATCCCTCGAAAGGCACAGTTGCAAAGGTTAAGCTTCTCATATGATTGAAATAATTCCCATTTATGTGTTACTTGCTGACAAAACTGTTGACTTGTTTTCTACCATGTATTCCAAGATTTCAGAATTCGCCTCTGTCAAGACCCTGAAGCGAAACATTCTGAAGACATTTACTGTTCAGCTTGTAAGAAACAGTTTCGTTTGAATTGATTGCTTTGATTTGTGCTCTCTCTCTCTCCCCTTTTCACTTTATATTTTCTCATCTGTGGAGTTCAACCATTATGAATTTTGGAGCTAGTATGAGGGCTTAAAAAAATCAAGATATGGATAGTTTGGTGCCTCAGATGCAGCAAGGTATGGTAAAACCAATTATTACTGACTGATATGGACTAGGGATTGCAATTAAAACTACAAGGAGATCCTTATAGTAGTATTACATCAGTATTTAATTACTTCTTTCTTTGGAAATTTCTCTCAACACTTTCTCTTCAGGCATTGTAGGTTTCTAGATGTGACTTTTCAATTTTCTTATTTGATCACTGATCTGGTGCTGACATGGGAAGAGTAAAATTTCTAACAGAACCCTCCCCATGGCAGAGAGGTTGGAACTGGATGGTATTTAAGGCCTCTTTTAACCCAAACCATTTTATGATTCTATGATAACAGGCAAAGAATGCATAATAATTCAATTGTCCATTTTATTGAGACAAATATTTCTTAAGGACACGTTGAAGACAACACTCCTTTTCCATTTCTATTCCTCTGCACTGTGTTATGCTGCTGATTCCTGTCACAGCAGTAAGGGGCTAAAGAAAGCCCTGAACCTCTTTTTATTTTTGTAGCGTTTCTCCTCATACCTCCAGCGCATGAGAGTGCCTGGCAGTATTGATAGCCTCTCGCTCCACTAGCTCTTCTTTGTAGGGACATTAAAATTGATTTTCTGCATCTTGGCATATGATGACTCAAAAGTGTGTTACATGCCCTATTGCCCAAAAATGTGCAGCCACAGAGCAAAGGTTCCAGTGACGGTGACTTTTATGGCACCGGGAGGGCTGAGCTGCTGAGCTGGAGGAGCAGAGAGAGAGAGACAGGCTTATTTATAGTGCTACTGAAGAATTAGCCTGCCTTTGAACCTGCTGCACAGATACCCTGGCTGAAAAATCTGCTTTTCTGACAGGGGGAAAAGTGGAGGCAAAGTTTCAAGCCACACCTGCGGTGATATAGTGGAGAAGGCATCATCCCTTACAGCAGCACCTTGCCACGGGGGCTGCTAGAGACATATTTACAGCTCTGAGGTAATAAAGGGGCAACTTAATGCTGGAAATGGGACTGCTAAGAGAAAGCATGCAATGAGAAATTCAGAAATAATGCATCACCAGAAGCTGAGAGAAGAATTCTGAGCATGAAGCAGCCAAATAACAGCCCCAGCTTTCCCAGTGCCCAATTAAATCAGCTTCCTTTGCTAATAAAAGTCCCATTGGGCAGTCTATGTGTTAAGAGTAAGCATGACTTCAGGCAAAAGAAGGCTGGCTGAAAATAAAGATCTAAGACAACATTTTAAAAGACCAAGAAGATGATTATGCTGTAGAGAAAATCTGTCATGATCACCTCAAAGAAGAAGTACTCTCATCCTGGGTGCCATGACAAAAGGACCAGTCTGTTTGCAACTAATCTATCAGTGAATTTAAAATATCCTGGGCTTATTTACAGGGATGGAGAAAATGTCCAGTCACCTGGGGACTGAGGAAACCAGTGTGCTGCCACGGGTACCTGATGACTCTACTACTGGCCCTTAGAGAGAAATAAAGACCTGGAGAGAAAGCCTGACCACCCTGAAGTCAATGGCATGGATTTTGTTAACATTGTAAAATCCAGGTTTGGCTGTCTGTTATATTTATGGATTGGGCTTTATCTGGTGTGATACTATGTTTGTTCAGTTGGATCACTGCAATAATGTGTTTTCCCACTTCTGTTTTACCACCTTTAGACAATAGGAAAGCCAACACCTGGCTCATTTCCAAGTCAATGAGAACCTTCTTCATGAGCAAAAGCTAATTTGGATTAAGGACTTTAAAGAGCACAGTTATCTTAGAATTAATGGGAAAGGGCAGAGGAGTGAAGGGAAAGTGAAAAGAGAAGAGAAGAGAAGAGAAGAGAAGAGAAGAGAAGAGAAGAGAAGAGAAGAGAAGAGAAGAGAAGAGAAGAGAAGAGAGAAATATCTTTGAGTTACTCTAAGTTCCTGCTCTTGCTTCCACATCCATTTTTGATCTTTTTCTCATTAAAAATAAAGAAGGGGAAGAGAAACCTCTGTGAAACAGTGATTAAAAAAAAAAAAGTATGAGCTAGGTCCTGTAAGAAATAACTCAACAGAGTAAGACCCACAGAAAAATACAGTAGAGATCTGTGGAGTTAATTGTGGCAATAGAGAAAGTGAATTAGGAACAACTGGTCATTGTTCTGCATGTGATAAGATTGGGGTTGTCGAGATAAGATTATCATCCAGCAAGTTTGAAACAAACAGGAAGAAGGATTTTGCTATGCTGACGTGTGCTGGTCATTTCATTGTGCCAAAGAAGTGATTTGACAAATTCATGGAAGACCTACAGGGAAAGGACATTGTACGTGGCTTAGGATGGGCAGAGATACCTGGAACAGAGGAAGTAGCACATAACTATCATATGTTCTCTCTGCTCTGCTGCTTTTCTCTGTTTTACTTACATTCCTTGTCAGCTAGTGTTGGAAACATGGGACCACTACAGCCAAGATGCAAAGGGATTGAAACAACATTAAATTTCTCTTTTAGCCTCACTCAGTCCAGACAACTTTCCTTGGACACAGTCAGGATAAAATCAACAGCAGTCAGGCTTCTGGGGAGGAGGAGGAGGTGGTGGTGGTAGGAATGGCTATTACAAATCAGCTCCTAGAGGATCTGTTTCTAACATATGCGGCCAAGCGCACAGATTTGGAGGTCTAGTTAGATTTTCAGTTAAATAGATATGGTACCAAAGATATTTATTTCTGACCTTGCCTATAGCTAGAGAAACAACATTTTACACAGACTCAGCTTATGCATTCAGTGGTTGCACCATCTGAGCAACAGACCTGGCTAAACACAGAAACGACAGAAGGATTTTTTGTTATAAGTGCGGAGGCTTAATGCAGATGAAGTGGCCATATGGAGTGAAAAAACACAGCCATTAAGAAGATGGAAAGATACTATTAGAACAAGGATTCCCAAAGTTTGTTTATGGAAAGCTGGCACAACAAGCAGGGCGTCAAGCAGCAGGACCCAAAATAATTAACCTGTAACAGAATCCTCAAAACTTTTGGTGCCCCCTTTCCTACCACTCTTGAAAGCAGGAGGAAGAGCCACAGTTTAGTGCTGCCTTTCAGAGGAGAGAGGAAAAGTTAGTGAGTGACACACCCAGCTCTCCAGACTCTTGGGGTCTTCAAATACTCAGGAAACACTTTGAGTGTGTGTTGCTGAGTTTGCAGCTGGAACAGCCTCAAAGAACACCTGAATTCATTTAGGATGGCTGTGGCCTTGTGTCTTACCTGAAGGTGTCTCTGACTGCCCTTTGGGAGCTCTGCAACAGGAGAGGAGTATGGCAAAAATCATCAAGATGAGTCTTGGTGTGAGATCATAATGTCCAGAAGTCAAAAAGTGGCTGAAACTCCAGCTGGGTAACGTAAAACCAACGATCCCTCAAAAAAATCTCTTGTATATAAAATAACTTGCATTAGCACTTCAGGACTTAATTCACACTGTAGGGAAGTAGCTGGTGAGACTCCTCCACCTATTGCAGGAGGTGTTGTATAACACTCCTACAGCAGGTATACTCTTATGCAGAAGATGTTCCTAGCCTGATAAAAGACTTTTTTTCATGAATCACAGTAATCTTCACAGCAGATACAGCATTGCAGGTGGTTAAAATTCTCTGATTGGTAGCTGTCAAAAGTGGTGTTTTGGACCAAAAGAGAGAAAAGCTTGAATGGCACCTGAAAACTATTTATGTGCACTACAATAACTGTGTGGACAAACACAGTGGTAAATTCACAGCGTGGATAACAGTCCTCAGAGCCAGAAACTCAGAAACAAATGAACCTTTTGGCATAAGCTCGCAATATGAAATCACTTTAAATAAAAATCACAAAAAACATTAAGCCTTCTGGTCATTTATTTTGTGTTATGCTGTGGTACTGTCTCTGCAGCCTAGAGGTGATTAGCACAAAATACCACTAAATCTCTACCTGGTACAGAGAAAACCCTTAAAAATCCTCTTAATTATCTGTCTGTGCCAGAAAACACAGTCAAGTTTTTCTATATTTTTAATCAGTGTTGTTACTGCTTGAGTCTCCTCATGTTTATTTTTCGTGATTTAAATGCAAAGATTTTGTTGAAATAACGCTCTTTGATACAAATAATTTCGAGTGAAGAATGTGTGCCAGCAAAGCTAAGTTAATTATTTTGTCTGAATGCTTGGCAGATGAAAATGATGATAGACCTGGGACATGTCTACACTGGGCAGGAAGGTGTGGTGCAGAAATCCCCAGACGAACACTGAACGATCTAGCTCCAGACCTTGAACCGAAACAGCCACGCTTGCATGGAGCTACTGACAGCAAGCTTCAATAAGCTCAGGACCAGCCCTGGGAAAATGCTGCTGGGTCACCAGCTTCCCAGCTGGCCACCACACAGTGCTGTGCTGGTTGGATGGTGCTGGGATTCAAGGATTCAAGTCAACCTGAGCCTAACCTGCAGTCAAAAGAAACCAATGAAAACAGTGAGAAGAAGGTTGCTTTTGCCCTAGTGGCAGCTGACTCTGGTTGGACATCAAGAATTGGCTGGCTTGTGTGCTTCCTTAATTTTTTTCCCCTCGTGTTTCATATTTTCAGGCTATGTGACAAAGAAGAACAAGGCATGGCTGAGTCACTTTAATGCCAGATACACATCCTTGGTATTCCACAGTAAGAAGCACAGGAAAGCTGGTTGGACTTCATTCCTCTAATCAAATGTCAGAAATGCTGTTAAATGGAAGGTTAGTTAATCATTTCAAATTCCATTTATCTTATCACATGCATTTACATAAAGGTAATTATTTATATGGTACACTAATTTGTTTGTATTCCCTATGGGGAAAATGCTGGTTTATAGGAAGGAACCAGCAGCCACCTAAAATATGCAAAAACACTCCAGTGCCACCTTGTGCTACAGCCACCACCAGGATGAGAAGATGGACGTGAACCAAGTGGTTCCTGTCTTATTGGAGAAGTTGGATTGGCAAGGGACTGGAGAGGGGGAAAAGAAAGAGAATGATGGAGACAGAGAATGTCTCCACAATCATCTTCAAGATGTATTCCCTAAAAAGTGGAGCTCAGTCTCTTTGTAAATTCTTTGCTGCAGAGACCTCAGCTGAGCTGTTTTTCCATTTTTGATGAGAGTCCTAATTCTCCTAAATTACATTACAAACTGACCTGTCCAACTGGAGAAGAAACAATGAAGTTTTTTTCTTTTCCAGGCTATTAGTAGGTAATTAAAAAGTAATTAAAAAAAACCCAACAACCCAAAAGGACCACACATGAAGTTTCTCCAGCCCATGCTGCAGAAGTATCCCGGTCTCCACCAGAGTGGCTGCCGCGGCAGAGCAAACCTGCTGAGGGTGTGATTGCTCACAAGTGAGATCTCACTCCCATGAAATCACATCATGCCCCCATGGGTGTGGTGAGGAGACTTTTACAGCTTGACAAATATTTGAACTGTTGTTATAAGCAGTTATTTATACAATTCTATAACATTACACAGTTATATAATACAGTCTGCAAGGCACCACCGATGATTTGGTCACCAATGTTTTGGGTAGGGTGTAAAATGAAACCATGGATGCTGGCCACACCTTTGAAGGGATGTAGGACCTGCTGAACCTCTGCTGAGGAACCATGGGGAGGTGCAACCAGTATGTCTAGGAAGCATCAAGGAATATGATTAATCTTATCAATTTAGGCATCTGAAGCTGCTTAGTCATCCATCTGTTTGGCAGGAATTTATCTTCGTGATTTCTCTCGCTTCCATAGTCACCATGGGCCCAAGGCTAGATGTCTAAATAAATATCAAATTACATCTGAAGCAGAGCAGCACCCCAACATTCAAACACGCAGAGAAACCTAAGTGCCTTTCTCCCACTTGTGTTAAACAGCCAAGGCTGCTTAATCACTGCTCCACCAGCCAAGTCCTAAGGCAATCCACCTCCTGTTTCTGAGCCTCCAGATTCCTCACTTGCAATCCATTCATAATCATCCATGCAAGGCCTGAGCTGATCCCAGCTGGGCAGCTCTGGGATGGGGCTCTGGAGGTGTCCCTCTGGGATGTGGCAGCGAGCAGCTGCAGTGGTGGTTGGCTGTGCCATTGTCTTTCCCTTCCTTCTTGGTGAGACACGTGAATTTTGTGTTTCAGAGAGGAGCTGAGGTTAGCTGGTGCCTACCTGCAGTGTGGCAGGTGATGAACAGGGCCCCACGAGCCAGTATATGCCAGGGCTGAGACACCTGAGCAGATGCTCAGGTGTTTGGGTTTCAGCTACAGCTTCATGATATGCAGTGCCTCCACAACACAGCTCACACAGCAGAATGGAAAACCAATTGCTTTTGCTCTTGATTAACTCTTTTCAACAGAGGAGCAAATCCCAACGTGCCTCTGCCATCCAAACTCCTTAGACCAGTCCTGCCACAATGCTGGAAAGGGATCCTAGGGGTGCCTCCTCCTTCCTAATGGCACGTGACAGCCTGGAGGAAACCCTACCAGCCCGGAGGAGCAGGCACAAGGAGTGGGTGTGAAACTGGCCCTGCCAGGAGGAATTGTCAGTTCTGAAGAGTTTCTGGCTCCTGTAAAGAGATTAAAACAGTTGGGCGGGAAGGATGGGTCCAAAGTCCTCCTGGCTCTGGCAGCACAAAGCAGAGCAGGAAAGGCAGGGCATTCCTTCATGCAGGCTCTCACCATGGAAAGTTCTCCATGTGGCTGGACATCCCTGCTGGGGACAGGCTGGCATCAGCAAGGGATGGCCAAAGCCTGAGGGCAAGGGCAGAGCTCAGCCATGCCTGCCCAGGCACTGATTTGGCTGGGAAAGGATGTAAATCCAGAGATCACAGATCTCTCCTCCAAGACCTTTTCCTCGACATGAGTTGTCAGAAGAGGTGTAAGCATGTGTGACTACACAACCAAATACAATTAGGAGCCTCTGTTATGACAAATATCCAGGGGCTCTCAGGTAGAAATGCAACTCAGCTGCTTGTCAACATCCCAAACAGCCTCACAACTTGCCCAAAAGCCAAGCAAGGGTGCTGGCCCCTGTGCTGCAAGGATGGCTCAGAATGCAGCTTCTGTAGGGAAAGCGCAGGCAATTTTAGCATCCACATGTTCCTGCTTCCAGCCTCTCCTCCCTGGTGCAGATCCAGGCTATCAGCTAACTGGTGACAGATGTGTACAATCTCAGCAGGCAGAGGTTGGATGAGGCTGTAATGCACTGCCCTTAATGAGGTACTTTGATCTTACTCCTCCCTTTTTTTATTTGTTTTACAGTGCTTTCCCTCACTTCCATCCCCAGCAGACAGCCCTCGAGCTGCAGAGACCCTCCCTTCACAAATAAGTTTACAAGGAAGGAACCTGTGAAGTGAGGCTGCATTTCAGGGAACTTAAACCTGTGTAAGAAAATATCTTCGAAAAATTAACTATAAAAATTCATAGGATTCCTGGGAAGCCATTGAGGCATGAAAGTGCTGTGAATGGTATTAAAACAATCCAGCTAACTAAGGAAAACCATGTGGGGTTTTTTTTCCCCTGATCTTTCTAGTTAACTGAAATATATAATCATAATTTTATATAGTCAACAGCTTCCAATTTCAGTGGTAGATTCACCATGCACTAAAGACCGAATATAGCCCACTACCTTCCCTATTTATCACTGAAGACATTGATATTCAATACCAATCTCATGAAGAAGCTAGCTGTCCTTTAGCAATTTCCATTAAAATGAATCTCTGTCATGGGAGCCATAGAAAAATCTCTGATACTGGATATTTATGCATCTTAATATCCCTTTTCTGCACATGTACTTATTTACACCTTTATGCTAAATAGATAATTTTAAGAGCAGGACTGAGACATCTTCTTGGATATCAGGAAGCCTCCAATAGGAGCATTTGCACTCGCCATATTGCTGCAACAGATTCTATATCTTCAGAAATTGTTAAAAAAAAAAAGGAAAAAAAAAGGAAAATCTAAATAATTAATTAAATAAAAGCCAGATCTTGTGAAAAAGACCTCATCAGCTACTTAACAGCTCTAGCAGATGCAAAGGCATTGGGCAGTTGCCTATAGCAATTTCATACACGTAGAAGTTTGGGAAAATGGAAATGAGACGAAAATGCTAACTTATCGACTTATCAAGACAGGGGGGAGACTGTGACTCCGAGTATCACTTCTCTTCCCAGACATCTCAGAATCTCGGGTGTGTAAAAGATGCGTTTCCGTGCCCATGTGCCTTTCCTCTCCGTGTTGGTGCTGCATCCAGGTGTCTGACACCAGCCCAAATAAACACCCACAGGGCTGTCAGCACCGGGGCACACGTGCATGCCTCTTACATGGCTGGGGGTTTGTTTTTTACTCATACCTAACTGAGCAGCCACATGAGAGCCGTGGCCCGTGAGTCACTGTCAGACTTCAGATATCACATGTGGGAGAATCGCAAAGTATGACAGATACTGTTGCCATTATGTAAACTTCCTGTCATCGTCGCTCTCGGATGTTCATATTCATGAGTTACCCTCTGCATGCCTCCCTCGAGCTGCAGCTTCGCTTTCTATGTAGGCACAGGCAAGCCCAGTTGTTGCTGCCTGTGAGATGGAGCCTGTTTTGTTCCCCTGTTCAGACTCTCGGCTCAGCTTCTTACCCAGCCGCACACTTTGCTATGTGTACATCCATTTTCTGGTGTCAAAAGTCTCAATTATTAATCTGCACCTGCTAATAGGGAGACTACACATGCAAACCACATACTCAAAATCAATTTGACAAGTAAATAGTTGAAGGGAGGGGCAGTCCTAAGTTTCCTGGTATTTTCCTGACTTTATCATATTGTGTAATTCACCCCCCCCACCTGAATGAACAGATCTTTAATGCCCCTTGGCACTATTATTTTCTCACATTAATAAGGAGAGCATCTGTGTGTCTTGACTCAGAAGATAATCTGTAACACATACAGCCTGGTAAACAACAACAACAACAAAAAAAAGTGAAAATGTGTGTTTATCTGAAAGACTGTGTTTTATAAGCAGCATATACTCAGAACCTGAAATGGTATATTGAGGCAGCTGATGGTTGAACTGTGCCCTGTGCTGAAGGCACCCAGGATGGGAAAAAAGATATCCTGATGGTCCTGGATGCCCATCCACCCTTAGCTGGTATATACCCAGCCTCTGGACAGCCATGTATTACACACCAGCTTCAACATTCAGAGGAGGCAACTTGGAGCGAGTTTTATAACCTGGCAGCTGATGGTTTTGCTGTGTTTTAAAAGGCTTTCGTGTTCCTCAAAATTAAAGTGAAAGGTGTTATCCGATGCCTCGAAATGGCACGGAGAGCAGCAAAAGCACCTTTGTTCCCTCAGACTGTCTGAACAATGTGTGAATCCTTACCTTGAGAGATCACCTCTAGAAAACAGAGGAGGGTTCCAACCCTTCTGTCAGTGTGAGCCAGTTTTTCTACTGTTGCAGCCAAAAGAAGGTGCCAAGTGACGGCAAAGTAGGTGTAGCTCTGTAATGAATAGGTCTGAGCAAACCTTGGCTTTGTGCATCTCCCAAAAACCTGGGAGATGGAAAAAGGGCAGAGTTGTTTAAGTGGAGGTGCAGGGAAAATGCACATGGAAATGAAGTATTACTTTTATTATCGAGCATCTGCTGAAGAATGGTGTCCCCACTCAGCTCTACCTGAGCTGATGGTGCAGAAGGTGACAGCGTGGTCTCAGCAGCTGTTTTGGTGCAGGCAAGGCAGAGCTGCCTTGGAAAGCCCACCAGAGGCAGGAAAGCTGAGGTCTGCGAGGCTGAGGAGGGCAAACTCTGCCCAGCAGGGATGGAAGTGGGTTAGCTAGCTGGGTGGGTGGGTCGGCATCACCTTTACCTTTCTTCTACACCCAGGAACTCAACAGGCAGCTCACACTCCTCTCATAAAAAATGGAAACCTGTAGTCCTGAAGTGTTCTCTCAGTTTTATTCAGAAGTTCATTTCCCTAGAGAGGTTGTTGGAGGAGAATGATCTTTTTTTTTCATCTGAATGTTTTGCAACAGAAAAAAAATCTTTTTGAAATGTTTCAGTCCCATTTAAATATAAGTGTTAAAGAGTCTGCTGTTAATTATCCATCCAGGATGATGGCATCTGTTATTTCTTTTAAAATGTTTCATTTACTTTAACTTTATAATGAAGTGCAGTAAATCTATTTGCAGTGGTTGTTAACTCTTTGAATTAGTTTCAATTTTTTTTTAATATAGAGCGTGCTTTTAGACTTTTGCCACACACCATCCTCTTGAGGGGCTGAGGAGAAAGCTAACATATACTTTTAAGGGAGGTTTAATTCTGATCTGTTATGAAACCTCCCCTGATACTTCATAAAAAAATAAGAACTTTAGAAATTTTGAAGAAAACAAACTATGTCATTTCTCTCAACATTTTTTTTTGAATTGCCAACATTTCATACAGATTTGCACTCCCAAATCTTTCTGCTGGAAGCTATTTACATCAGAAAGGAAGAATTGTGAAGCTGGGGGCTGAAAAACAGAATTTACACTTTTTTTCCACAGCATTTCACATATATTTAATGTTCCTTTTTTTTTTTTTCCTCAGGTCTTTGTAACACACTGTGTTCCAGATCTCAAGCTGGATAGATTAAGTGGCATGTACTCTATTTGACATGTCAAATTTCTGTTACTATTGCCTGCAATACATGGGAGCAAATGTCACTTGTGTTTTTGAACATATGCAACAAATTTCAACCTAGAAGTCAGCCCATGAGTGTCTGGGTTTTTTTTGCTCTCTCTTTTTTTTTTTTTCCTCTTATAATGCCAAAAGGCTTTAGAACCAATCTAAAAGTAGCTGACATCAGCTCTGTGGTTCCTCCCCCAGAACAGCATAAGGGGGGGTACTCCAGTAAAAATGAGAATTTTCCCTCTAGGATGATTCTCCTAGGATCTGCAGCCCTGGAGAGCTAAGAATCCTGGAGGACCCAGTATTTTCTCAGTTTTGTATGAGGCAGACAGAAGAAAATAGAAAACATTGCCTTTTGTCCAAAGAGTGTGTGTTGGGTCTCAGCTCAGCAAAGCAGACAAGAGCTGGTGGGAGCAGCGGGACCCTCACCTGCAGCTCTTCCTGCAGGTGCTCTGTTCCCTGTTCCTGCGATGTGGGGCTGGGGAGGGGGATTAATCTGCAATGACTCCCCCCTGGAGACAATCCAAGGCTGTGCCAAAGCGTCTGCTGGTGCCAGTTTAGGATGGATGAGCCCTGAGTAAGTGCATGCCTTGGACACTTCTCTTGACCTACCTTCTCTTGTTCCCTTCTTGCAAGAGCTTATGCTGTATTTTCATTTAACAGGGTTGCTCTAAAAAACAAAAATATCCTGGAGATGTGATTCTTACTGCAAAATCTTGCATTCCATTTAAATTGCTACCAAGATTTATTTCCTTCTCAAATCCTGTTGTTATATGCAATCTACAATTAGTCAGGGAAATGGGCTATCCTTTCCAAACTGGTTTAAACATCTTTCTCATGTGTTTTGAAAAGGATGTTACATAAAATATCAGTCTACTATAAAAGGCAATAGTGCAGCAATACTTGTGACCATGACGTACTTAGAACATTGCTATGATTGTCTCTTAGAATTTCAAAACATACAAAAGTGAAAAGTTATTCTATACAGAAAGAGAACAAACCCCAAATAATATTTAAGTGATTATTTTTTTCTTATGAAAATATTTAAATTGACAATAAACAATTAGTTGAAATATGAAACCCAATTGACATTTAGTGCAAAACATGGCATTTTTGTAGTACTGTGTAAATTTGCCAAAATAAAGAGAGAAAATCAGTCCACACCAAAGATAATTTTGTGTAAGTCAAAGCAATACTCACGTGCAGTTTCAAAAAATTTTTGGAGGCTGCTTATTCACTATGAAAAAGTCTTCTCTCTGGAAAGACTTAATAGACATGGAGATACTTATGAATGTCTTCTCTCCTCCAAAAGTAAACAGAACTTATATTTGTTTCAACTGGATGACCACTTCCTCTGAAATTTCCTCCAGGGCTGTGGAGCACTGTGAGATGTTCTCCCAGTTTTGCTGCTTAGATTCCAGATCTGCCAGAGGACAGAGACTCCATTTTTTCTCTTCGTTACCAGTTTCCTCCTCCCCAAACTCCTGTTACCCAAAAACTGCAAAGCTGTGGAGATTATTTATTTAAATATTAGAGCTAATCCTACTCAAAGTGGAATTAACTGCTGTGAATGCTCCTGATTAGCAGCCTGGTGTCTGTGTGAGGACAGGAAAATCTCTGATAATTTGAAAAAAACCCCAAGCCCACTTTATTTCCACAACTCTGTCTCTTTTAGCTTAAAGTAATAGAATTTTTCTTTATCTTTCAATATTTTGAACTATCCTTTCAAGCTTTCCCTTTTTAATCCTCTAGTCCTCTTCC
Organism: Rhabdornis inornatus; assembly: GCA_013397075.1. Taxonomy (NCBI): domain Eukaryota; kingdom Metazoa; phylum Chordata; class Aves; order Passeriformes; family Rhabdornithidae; genus Rhabdornis; species Rhabdornis inornatus. Next base: position 4,575,942 of record VWZS01006721.1, read on the forward strand.
ACCCTCCCCAGACCAAAAAAGGAATCCCCCCTCAAAAAAAAAAGGAAAATAAAGCACTTTCTTTAGCAGATATTAACATTGTATTGCACATAATTTGAGCCAGTTTTATCTGAGGAACTCTTGCCTCCCCAGACCCCTTGTGAGCTTCCTGCCCGTGCTCCTGCTACCCTTGGCTTTCTGCCCAAAGTTAAAGTACATGTTTAGTATCTTTTTAATATTTCATGTGTCTTCCATCTGGTGGGCCATGTTCTGGTGTCACAGGAGATGAACTTAATGACCTCAAGTTAGGTGGCCATTTCTCACTACCAAAGGGTATTATAAGGCAGTCTGATAATATATTGGAGGATTATTTGTTAATACCTACTCAGCTCTTTTTTCTTTTCTTTTTTTTTTTTTTCAGGATCCTGTAAGATCGCTTCGCTAAATGCTGCTGCAACCCACGTTTGGATTATTTTCCTTAACAATCATTATTCTATATTTATCCATCCTGAGGTATATTTTTAGCCCATGTCTTTCATCAGTGAGAGGATCTGTGTCCCTTTAGACCCATTTCATTCTTCCCTGCCATGTGCCACATTTAGCTAACTGGCATCACCATGTTGCTACTTATCCTTTTGGGGATTATTATGCTACTGCAAAGGTTTTGCTGATAAGCTGTGGCATAAATTTTCTTGACCGTTAATTAATACCAAGAATTACATTTTATGGGCAGTTCAGGATGAAATAGGATTTCATCTTCCTACAAGACACATCAAGGATATATGGATTTTAGAAATTAGAGACAGGCATGCATGCACTCCGCATAAAAAATATATTCCCAGGAACCAATTTCCTGGTGGCAAATTATTGGCTGAATATATCAGTACAGATGGCTGTCTAAAATGCAATAATGCTAGGCATGTGTCACCATGATGTGGGAACTCATTCAGAAATGGAATACTGTAGCATTGGAATAAATAGATATGTAGCTGAAATTACAGATTGTGGAATACAGGATGGGCGCAGGCTGCTGCTGCTGCTTGGTGCCGAGGCTCTAAGTTCCCTTCCTAGGAAGCAGAGATCTCCATAGGCATTTTGTCATGTACTTGGTGCAATTGCAGCTCTTAATTGTCTATTACAGAGTGGAGAAGAAGTTGAAAAAAAAAAAAAGTCAGAATTTGGCATAGCCATGAGCTGATACTTGAGGTCCATCACCATCACTACAAGCAAGAAGGAACCAAGCCAGATGGCTTGGGCTGCCTGAGATCAGGAACTAACCTAAATGTTGTGGGTATTCCATATTTTGAAGAAATTTCTTTCAGTAATTAGATTGAGACTTTTGGTTTACGAGTGTAATCCTTGCACAGGCTAGAGCGAAGTGAAAACACAAAACCACTGAAGCTCTTTAAATGGAAGAGGAAAAGCAATTTTTTCCTCAATCTCCATATGTTTATATTTTGAATATGGGTTGGAGTTTTATGTTGATAGAGAAAAAGACCCAGTTTTCACTTCGTATTTTTGTTTCTTAACACAGCATTTTAGCCGTCTATAAAAGCTGTGAACCCCATAAATGCAGAAATAACTCAAGGTTCTGAAGCAACTCTTTGAAATCTTGAAAGGCCTACTTCAAGGGTCACACGACAAATTTTGAATTTACAAGAAGCCTCTTGGATTTTCAGTAGAAATGAATAATAGGGCACTTACAGCATTTAGACTTAACTGCACTTCATGCTCTTCAGTGACACCACACAATTGTTCATGATTTACTGTAAAAAATGTAATGATTTTCTTTAATTCTTTTCTATTGAATTTTTTTACTCTTCCTGTGCTACAATAGAATTAAGAAGGGGGAGAGAGACGAGACCTTGACAGTTGTGGCATTCTGGTACACTCATAGAATTTCTTCAATTTTCACCCTTTCAAGATACGTAAAAATCTTGTCTTTACCATTTGTCCTAAAAACACATGCCATGTACATTGCCACAATGATGGTGTACATGGCAAAGGACTTAGCTTGTCTATGAAATGGGTATTAAGCCTAAAAACCCTGAAGATTATGGGTTTGCTTTAGTCTGAATAGTGATCAAGGAGCGAATCCATGGTGTTTCTTTTATGGATGCATAAACCACTAATATCCTTATGTCAAGGTGTCTTCCTCAAGGCTGTTTAAATGCAAAAGCTCCCTGAAGTACAAAGATCAGATTATTCTCTCTGTAGCAGACTAATTAGAAATCTTATCTGTAGGCCTGTCAATAGATGCTGAAAATACAGATATTTGGCATTAAATTCAACTTTCAGTGACAGATTCACGCAATTCGTGGGCATCCAAAGTGTTGCACTGAGAGCAGAATTTTGCTATCCAACTTTGCCTAGAATAAAACTTGCTCTTTGGATTAATATAATTTTTGAAAGATCACAAAAGTTTTCGTACACCAAAGATGTTTTAAATTTTTTTGCAACATTTAACCAAGCCAAGAGTGCTCTCAGAAGCTGAAATTTCTCTCTCACCTCCACTCCCTAAGACCTGCAAAGGTTTGTTCTTGGAATGTAAAAGGATAAGATGGAAACTTGAGAATTCATTATATATTTGGAGAATAGCAATTATAATTGCTTTTCTCACTCTCTCTTCTTGTATGGGCTTACTTGTACGTGTGCCTGCTAAATATGGTACATGCATTTCACTCAGATTAGAAAGCAAGCTGACCTTCATAACCATGTGTACTTATGCTCTGCCTAAGGATAAATACATTTTAGTGGAAGGCTCTTCTATTCAGTTATATGCTTCATGCTGTAAGAAATGTGCAATTTTATTTTCACATGGAATATTTTTTTCCATGAGAAAGAAAGGAGATTAATCAGTTCAAGAAATCCACAGTTACTCGTTCATCTTAAATATAGAAGTTATTCAGTACGACAGGTTTTTTTCCCTTAATTTTTAAAGTTCATAGTACTTGTAGGTGTTGAACAATAGTAGAAGAAAGGTTGCTCTCATTTCCTACGTAATCAAAAAGATGTTTTGTTATGTTTTATTTTCTAATTCAGTTTTTAACTGTAAGAGTGGGGTTTACATCATGTTGACAGAGGCCTTGATTAAGTAGAAATGGGTCAAAAAATATTTAGCACTGCTACTTAATCACCACTATTACTATTTATTTAAATACTTTTCTGATTTATAAGAGCTGTCCCCAGAACAATTTCTTAGCTGGTCTCATAGTTGGATTAAATCTTACTAGATGATTGACTATGTGTTAACTGAGAGGTGGTTAAATCTCTTTTATGAGGCGTGGACACCTTAAAGGTTATTTTCTCACTTTTTGAGAGACATTTGAGAAAATGTCTCTCAAAAAATGTAGGACTTTGAAGAGAGCTTTGAAAGAGCTTACACTTTAAACGATGGCTGAACTGAGAAGCTGCTAAATATAAACAATTGGAGGGGAGCAGGGATCTGTGGTAGCGTTTTCCTCCCCAGCACGTGCTGGTGCCCACACACAGGCACAAACTGCCGGGTGCATCCTCACCTGAGATAAACTTCCACAGTTTTCAAAGCCTCTCACACTGTGTTGATTCATCTGTGGTGGTAGGTTGAAAATCTTAATGATAACCCTCACTGTACAACAGCATGAGCAAGGAAGGAATTTAAGGTTGCTGCATTTGCTCTGAAGCAGACTTCTTTTGCTTCTTTAATTCTTGAATCAGAAGCTTATCACTTGGATGTAACCCCATATTTCCATTAGAAGTGACCGTGTCAAATTAGGAAGTGTGTGTTTCCATTTAAAGGCAAATTTGTAGGAAGAAGGAAAGAGCCTGCCTACATTATTTAAAGCTTGGCTGAGATATTTGTAGATTTATTAGGAAAAAAGTACAAACTATGTGTCCCTCCTCATTTTAAAGAGCTCCACACTTTCCTCTTGGCTTTCACAGGCACTTTGCCCAACTACAGGATAGGGTTCTGAGGTCTCTAGAGCAGAATGAAGGCTAATTCAATTGTTGCATGTTGAGACACTGTGGACTCCAGTCCAAAACCCTTCTGAAACATTTACTGCATTGCTGATTTATTTTCCTTGTGGGCACAACTCTCTAACTGCCCTGGAAGCTGTGCTGAGTGACTGGTGACAGCATTTGTCCTGCTTGTAGGGCATTCTGCTGCATCCTACCCCACTGTCCCATTGACTTACTGCATCTCAGTTTCCATCACATCCATTCTTTATTTTAACAAATTATTGTAGTCATTCTGGTTGGTGGGTTTTCTAGAACTGTTTTGCTGTCACATTTTGGGGAAAAAAGAGAAATCCTTAGTATATTATTGGTGCCATTTGAGCTCTTGACCTAGGAAGCAAAATATCTGAACAACTAAAGACAAAAAGAATTTCCTTGTCTCAAAACATTGAATCGAAAAAAGCTAATAATCATAAAAGATGAACTTTTTTGTGCTCATTTGATAGCAATTACATGTTTTATGCCATAACATGCCTACAAGAATTTTATTTTCATAGGTGAAGACAGCGTGAACCTCTCATGCCTCTCAGTAATTTTACAGTGATTCCCTCTGTAGGAATCTTAATGTCACACACCAGTGACTAGTCCAATCACTTGTCTCCACTGATATTCATAGGTATTCCATCAGAAGGTAAAATTACTCTACAGTGCCTCTTTTTTTTTGATAAAACTTTGCAAAGCTTTCATCCTGAGGGAATCTTTTTCTGACTTTATTTTATGCTTTAAAGTTCAGGGATTGACACTTGTCATTTCAGTGTAGCAGATAGAAGTGAAAACTTTTAATCCATACCACAGTACAACCTTTTCCTGAAAATGCCTTTTATCCAGTAGTAAGCTTTGCTTGGCTATCCAATGCAAGAAAAACTTCCTCAGATTTACATATTTCTTGCCTTTTAATCTCTTCACTTTCAAAGGCAGCGAGACATATCTGCGTCAGATCAGATTGGTTGGTCCCTGGTTTAGGGGGGGGTTTGGCCACCTGGTCTCAGTATTCCTTGGATCATGCTTTAGAGATGGTCTCCCATCTGCAGGAGCCCAGAGGCTGGGTGTGCACACAATGAGAACCTGTCCCTCTGAAATCCAACAGGAGCTGCTCCCAGCTTGGCTGATGGGCAGGTCAGCCATATAACTCTGGAGAATGAGGTTACCATGAAAGTTTTGGGGAGAATTGCATTAACTAGCACAAGTCAGAAATCAAAGGTTGTGATTTCTCTGACTGTGGCCCAGGATGCTAGCCTGATTTAGTGGAGAAGAAAAGAAGAAAATGGCTGAACAGACCTGACATGAATTTCCAAAATAGCTCTTAGCCAATGGCATATTGCTGCGGCAGCATAACAGTCACAATGTTTTCCAGAATGAGACAAAAAGAGTATTTCTTTTGGAAGACAGAAATTACTGGTGCGAAACAGAAACCTGGATGACGTAAAATCCCAGAAACTGAGGTGTATCTGACAGCACAAGACTTGTTGAGGCCCAATCTGATTCAGAAACCGTAAATTGCCCATTCATACGCCCCGGGAAAATGAATCTGTCATAGACGCTGGCGCGCCAGCAGCGTTTTGGCTCGTGGTTCCCTGCTGCCAGCGGGAGCTGCGGTGCGAGGTGCGGGATCTTCCCAGTGCTGGAATGTGCTCCTGGCCCTGGCTCACGGCGTCATCGACCTGCACTGCCAGCGCGCCACGGTGAGAACCCAGCCCGAAATAAACTGAATGGGAACACTAGGCAAAACTCCACGGTGGAAAGAGCAAGGAAATGGATTTTTGGTTTAGAATGCAGTAGAATAAAAGATTTCGGTGTGTAGAGGTTTGCAAAGACCATCAAGCCTAAGTGCCCGATCACTTCAGGGTTGTCTGAGTTACATGAAAGGCATTTCTTGGGCAAAGTTTGGGCTAGGATGGTCTGAGCTCTCCAGTGTGGGAAGCAAGTAGGATAGCTGGCAAAGGCAGTGCATGTGAAATTCCCCCTCCAGGCTTCACTGAGGCTTTTACCAGAGTGCTGTGTGCATGTCTAGCTTTAGTTACTGGATGGTATACAGAGACAAGGCAGGTGTGCGACATTTATTTTTAGATAGCTTCTGAGAAAAGAGGAGGAAAGCTGCATGCAGCAAAATTTTACTCTGGCAGCACAACATAAAAATAATTTGCTTTCTGTCTGCAAACAAATTTAAATCCTTATTTTGCCGTATTAAAAACAATGTAAAATGAACAGTTAGCATAAATAAGTCTCACTGCTCAGTGGACTCTCAGCTACATGTGATAAAGAACGTAGATGCCCATATGTTTAGATGCTGCAAATTGAATATTTAGCCAACTGGTCCCTGGAATAGAAGCAAAAATCTAAAGTTAAGTACTTGGACCCTTTGAACAGCACACAGGCACATTGAAAGGGCTTGTTGAAAAAAAACAAAAATCCGTCACAGCTAAGTGGAGACCTGTCAACTTGAAAGCAGTAAGCAGAGGGCATGGCCTTAATTTTGTCCTTCTCAGAGACCTGGCACCCATGGAGGTGGCCATGGGGTCTGAATCCAGGCTGGTTCCATTGGGAGGAGGGATGATGTGGGCACCAGGCAGTGCTGCCAGAGGTGCAGGGAGAGGAGAGGAGAGGAGAGGAGTGCAGTTCTTGCTGTGTGGGGAGTGACTCACAAGTTCACGCTGCTGCACAAGTGAGCGCAGAAATCTCCCATGGGAAAAATGCACTTTGTGCCTCTGGGAGCTGCAGGAGACAGCAGGAGAAGAAAACTGGGTGCTTTGGATGTGTGAGCAATGGTGTGGAGCAGCCTTCCCAGGGATTCTGCACATCCAGACTCTCAGTACATCCCTCTGCTGCAGTTTTACTGCCTTTGAGGCTTCTTCAGCTTCTCACTGCTTTGGGTGCTCTGGTGGAAATCCCAGAAGGATGCAGCCATAGTGGCAATTTCTTAATTGCCTTTCTTCTGTGGTCACAGCTTCCTGAAATACTCCTCTAGATTATGGGAGCTGTGGTAGTCAGATTTGGAAAGGAAGTCTGTGTGGTTTTGCAGAAATTTGCAACTAATAAAATGATAATAAGGAAACTAAGAGAGAAAGATGACTACAGATCTGACTATTTGATGACTAATCTGATCAATGCAGGGAGACATGATTTGTGCATTAAGGTCAGTGGTAATCTCTGGTTATGAAAACTGAGAAACAAAGCTAAATTGCCTTTTTTTTCAGAATGAGAAAGAGGAAATATTGATGGTGGCATTCAAGAGTCCTATCCCTATGATATAAAAGTATATTAATAAAATACTGTAGAGCCAGCAGTCTGTACTGCAAATGCAAGCTTCAGGTAATGCAGTTGTGGCTCTGGGAGAAGGGAGTGTAGAATCCAGATCTTGACACAATTGTCATGAACCACAGGGAACAGATATTTAGCAAGTATAAAACAATGGCATCCAGCTCCATTCAGCATCTTGACTCCAATAATTGTTCTCAACCACAACTGCTTGTCTTGCTGACTTACTTGTTTCTAGCAGATATGGAACAAATTGTGTTTGGAATCAAAAGTATCATTAAACAGTCAGTTCTGTAGGTTAGAACATCACTCTTCCAGTAAAAAACTGGAATATTTCATGTTTACTGAAAGAAGGCCTTGTAATAGTAAGATATTTCTGAAAAGTCCAACTGATCTCAAGAAATCCCCAAGATATGATCAATTTACACTGAACTCCCAAGCCATATCAGGTATTGCACTGCTTGCTTCCAACCAGAGATTATTCTAGAGAGCATTGAAACTAGATTTTTGAAGTTTCTTAGATGTTTACATCCCACTGATTTCATAAGAAAACATCTGTAAGTCTTGATTTCATCACCTACCTGCTTCAGCCAGTATGGTTCTAAATTCCCTGCACATAAAAGCTGTGGCAGGATTGAGAAACGAACCCGAACTCCAACTGCTCTGCAAAATCCTTTTGAAACATTCATTTTAGGTCTTTTCATAAATAATTACAGAGAAGTAGCATGCCAGAACCTGATAACCTGCAGATGTGACAGTATCAGAAGCAACCTGCTAAATCTCCAGGCTTTTCCACATATTTGAACAGCATATCCTCCCCAGCTTGATACCTATTTCCCTGTAATTAATTTTTCTCAGACTGAGAAGGAGAAGGTTTCTTAACAGAAATTATTTGCTTACAATTGTGAGCAAATCTTGAGAATTTATTCTCATTACTGTAGTTTTCATGAAGGCATAACATCTATTTTTGCAACTCATCTGTTAATGGTTATTGCATTATGCTGTAAAAAATAAAATTAAAGAGTAACCTTATATATTTGCCATTTTGGTGAGGAAAATACTGCCAAACCTTGTTTCTGTTTCTCTCTTCAGTTAGACTAGTTTCTAGTATTAGGGAAATTCAACTGATTGCAATCAAACATATATAAGCAATTTGCAATATGTGTGTCTACACATCAGGGTTAAAATCTTCAGTTACTGCATATTCAAGATGTTGTAAGTCAAGATATGTTAGGGCAAGAAAGAAATTTGCAGCAGTCACAAAACTATTCTAGGCACTTTGTAAATAGATTTATAGTCTCAGACACAAAGGGGAATGATAAGCTATAGGAATTTTGAAGCATTTCTAGAGGTCAATGTCCTGTTATTAGATGTATGTATGAAACAGATTGGCAATACACTGACACATCAAAGAAAAATGTTATGTTAGAGCTTTTCTTTTCAATTAAATACAGAAAAATAGTTATGTGAGCCTCTGCAGGGATCTTTTTTTCTTTTTTTTTTTTGGTAAAATATTGAGAAATCAGTTTGTTTAAACGTTAAGCTGTTCATAGGAAAGTAAGACCCTGGAGGTTAGAGAAAGTGTTGTCACTCAAATCTGTTCTCCCAAAGAGCAATTACTGTAGTCATTAATGTGCCTTGTTCCAAAATCTAGTCTGACATTAAATACTGCTTGAAATGTTCAGAAGACAGTTAAAAGGTAGGAATGGATCATTTTCTCATGCAACATGTGCTGAAAAGCTTCCCTGTGCATTCAATCATCTGGCTTCACAAATCCTAGTGGTACCCTTCTGAAGCTGTTATGGAACATATTGGTTGCATATTTCATTTGTTTCTGGCAAGAATAATTAGATGAATGTTTAATTAGAAGTGATTTTCTTTCATGAATCATGGCCAGCTGACTGAAGGGTTGATGACAGTCCATATTAACCAATAATACATACATCAGAATAACTCTGACTTGCTAGTATAACCAAATTATAGGTAGTTTAGAAATGCCCCAGCAGCAAGATAAATCCCCAGTCAGTATCAATCAAAGATCCACTGAAGTTGACAGGACTATTTTATTAGAAACCTCCTAAGAATCTGGGAAAATTTACTGCAATATTATTCAGAAAGATTCCTGTTTTGCTGTGCTCTCTGTCTTGGATTCAAACATGTCTATTTTTTTAGTACACTGGAAACTTCATTTTTTGTGAAGAAAATTCATTTAATTTACACCCCATACTTCTCCCAGTTTTTCCAATTAACCTTACAAGTTATAGTTAGCAGGACCATACATACACATTCATTCCCAATCGTTACCAATTACTTTGGACCATGGAACATTTGCTTGCTCTGGGGTACCAGCAAGGAAACAGTAATTAACTGAGATAGTTGCTGCTTTCCCTTGAAAGCTAAAGAATGGGATTATGCTCTTGATAAACTAATAGGCTTAAATCAATTCAATGTAGTTAATAGGAACCCTTGATAACAGGAAGACACCTCAAAGCCTTCACTGTGAACTTTTCCCATTACTTCAAAACTGCAGACAACGAAAATAAATGAAATTTCAATTCTGCAGTTGTAATAGAAATGGTAGAGGATAAAGTATGCCCAGAATCAAAGCCTAAGTGGAATGATCATATTCTAATTAATGATTGTTATGATTCTTCTGACATCTGCAGAGCTCTCTGCAAACTTAAGCTTTCCTGTGATTTAGGCAGGTGATATCACCCCCATTTGACAGACCTTGGATACAGCCCATGCTGAACTTGAACCTGCTCTTTGCCTCAGAGTCTCTTTACCTTTTTCCATCGACAGGTTTGATATCAGATTTAATGAAAGCAGAACAGTGGTGAAGGCAGGGCACTGCTCTCCTTTATGTGACCCGTTAAAGAAATGGGGCCATAGTTTGTGATGCAGCTTCAAGGGTTTGTCAGAGATACATCTTGATCAAGAACTTGGTGCCTATAGGAGGATTTAAATGGATTTTGAATCCTTGTGTCAAAAAAAACCCCAAACTTTTTTTCCCAACGTTCACCTGGAATTCAACACTTTCTCTGGGCATGCCTCAAATGTTGAAGGGATGGGTGCCTCACAAAGAGAACAGCTGCAGCTGCTGTGTTTTAAATTGCTGCTGCTGCCCTCTCTGTCCTCTTTAAAGAGTCACCCAGCTGATGAGACCTGGGGATCAGCATCTTTCAACAGGAGGCCATGCTCTACTCTGTCTCCAGCAGTCAAGACCACAGGAGATGTTGAGTGACTCACTGGCACATCCTTTCTTGGAAAACAAAGATTTCCAGAGTAATCTAGCTGGATAGCATAAAGGCAGACAGGAATTGACACTACATGACTAAGGCACTGGTGGTGAATACCTGAGATTTAATCCATGATTTTAGAGTTGTGTATTGTCCTTCAAACAATGTAAAATAAAGAAAAAAAGTTCTTAACAGGTACCAGAGTCCATATGTCCACTGGTCTGTGGGTTTCAGGGGGAGAGAAGTGACTCCTAAAGTCCCACCTGAGGTGACTGAGACCTTGGCAGACAGTGTCCCTCCTCTCACATCTCAGTTTCTTTTCTGTCCCTACCCGAAGTGACACCTGTTTAGGATCCTACTCAGAGCTTCTCAAGGGTCCAAGCGCTTCACCTGGGGCTACGTTTTGCTTAGACCTTTCTTTTTTGTATTTATTTGTTAATGTGAACCTCTTACATGACCATTAGCTCCTGTGGGAGCCTAAAGTTGAACTTACACCCCTAACCTGAGATGAGTAGCCTCGTGTTCAAAAATACTGTCTGTTCATCTTACTCTCTAAAGAATTGCTCTTTTTTTTTTTTTCCCAATATCTGTTTATTACTACGTCTACTTTTACAGAAATATATTTCCCCTCCTTCCTTTGATTTGCCTGCTGGCTGTCTGGGTTCAATCTTTCTACCTGTTGGGCAGATACTGTCTGCTTGTACAAAATCCTTTTATTCAGCATCCACTTCCAGTGGAATCAGGAAATTTCCGCAGTAATACTAAATACAAACCCTGGTTCCTTGCTCGTGAAATTGGGCAAGGAACAGTTTGCTGCTCCACAGAAGTTTTGGGAAGGTTAATTAATAAATACTGGGAAAAACTCAAAGTTACTGGGATAATACTAAATAAATAACGCTGAAATGATTAAAAGCTTTAAATATGCCAGTCTGAAGGCTGAAAAAAATCCAGAGAAAATAGTGCTGTGACAAGGCTACAGCATGGAGCAGAAGGGCAGCTGGGAGGAATACAGAACCATATTGAAATATTTTTGGAGGGGTACCTAGTTGCATGAATTGACAAAAGTATTGCCATGTGAAAATCAGCTAGGTTTTGCTTCTTGTCAGCTGCAAGAGGGATGAGGTAGAGAGGCTCCATGCAATGATTTACTGCTTCTCCTTAATTTTGTTTTTCATAGACGGTGGGGAGGGAGGAGGGAGGGGTGAAATGGAGAGCAGTGATCTAAAATACAAAACAACCAGCACAATTACACTGCTTTATGAGGTTAACCTAGCTCTGCCTTCAGACAGAAGGGAGGCGAAAGAGCTTTATTGCCTTAGATTGCCTCTGTCTACAAATCTTAAGCACATTTAACTCCACCCTGTCTTCTAGGCAATAAGTAACTGTATTAAGTATATACATTTAAAGCTTAAGTTAAGGTAGGCTCAGAAACCACCCACTGGTAAATTGCTCCTGTGCATTATTAGGGAGAGGACTTGCTCCTAGAAAACCTTAAGGTCTTGTTTTTCAGGGACTTGGGGTGGGGAGTGGTTTTAGTTTTGGTTTGGTCTTTACTTTTTACAGTAAGTACTTTTTGCACACTCTAACCTGACAAGAAGCATGTCTCAATAGTGAGGTTAAACAGGCACAGCTGCCACGCCAACAACAGGGCTGCTGGTGCTTCTTCAAGCTGCTGCTGAAAGAGAGTTTTAAATTCTCTAAAGAAGAATATCTCTAAAGAAGATACTTACCATGTCCAAGTAAATTAATATTTTTACGGCCAACATTTCCCCATGTCAGTAGAAATACAATATATCTAAATAAAGGTGGCTTGAGTTGAAAGGCATGGTTGCTAGGTAGCCACTGTCATGATAGTGAAGGTACCAGTGAAGCACAGAGAGGTGAGTCCCTTGTAATTGCAGAGATCCATTTTTTATTCTCGTTGAAAATGAGTCTTTATTTTTTTTCTGTACAGATTGACAAGATCACCAGCTCAGCAGGAAAAAGTCTGCAGAAAAACACAAGCATGAGGCTGTACTGTGTCTCCCTGTGGAGACACAAGGATTTTTCAGATGTATCCTAGAAGCTGGGGGAAAATGGGTGAAGGAGCCCATGCACTTCAGTTATGGGAGAATGGATAGATGTGATAACAGGTGGCAAACAAGCACTGGTTCTAGCTTCCAGTGCTTCATGATTGCCAGCACGAACTGACAGAGCAAGGATAGGAAGTCACCAGAGCATAAATCTGGTTGCTCTTGTTTCAAGAGCTATGGAAGCAGCTGTGGTCTGTGGCCCTCATGTTAACCCTGACTTCTGAGGTTCTCCTTTGCTCCTCTGGGCAGTGACAGTGTTAAAAGAGGGTGGTGTACCTGGCTGTGAGAAGAAATGCTGCTAATCAAGTCACACCTTAGCTTCAACCCTTTCTGGGATCTTTGGTAAAAATGGGTAACAGCTAAACCACAGGTTGGCTAGAAATTAATTCCCTTTTCAAAAATCCCATTAAGCCCATGGGGCTGGGAATATGTGAAATCACTGCAAGCTATTTACTTTGGTCCTACTGAAGTCCTCCTTGGGGCAGCGGGTAAGGGGATAGGGGTGCTGGGGCTCTGCCAGGCTGCAGAACTCTTCCTCTGGACAGTGGAGATAACTTTGCTCATTGCACTAAAAGGGAAATGAGACTCAGGGAAGATTAATTGGTTTGCTCATAGAGGCACAGAAAGTTTGCAACTACACAAGGAGCTGAAACCAACCCCAGATGGATCTTGTAGCACAAGCAATTATTTCTATTTATTTACAGTTTGTGTGCAAGTCACATTTTATGGTATGGCCTTAAGAGACAGCTGCTTTTTTAAACACTTACCAACTGAAACGATAAACCATAATTGCTCTGGTACAGAACTCCTCACTTTGCAACTCAGTTAAAAAAAAAATCCTACCTTGTCTCCTGGGGTGTGAAAGATTCAGTAATATTTCCCCCACAGGAAAGATGAAAACAATGTATGAATAACAAGTGCAAGGAGTCAGGGATCCCTTTGCAGAGTATGCTTTGCACAGGCACACTGTAAATGTTATGACGTAGTCCAAGGACAAGTTGTTGATGGATAGGATGGAGCTATCAAATATTTTTTCTCTGCACCTGATGACTTAATACAAACAATACATGCAAGGTAGATTCTCTGGTTCCTAAGTCTGCTGGGGGATGGGGAGGTGGGGGAAAGTGCCATACTTTAAGCAGTACAAGTTGTACTTTGCAGGTTTGGGGCCCTTTGTGGAACTCTGGATGAGCATTTGGAGAAACTGAAGCTTGTTATTCGTCACCATCCAAGATTCTGCAGATCAAATGGCAAAGACTGGAGGTTTTGCAGGAGGGACACTTCAATCTTGGGATTCAATTGGACTTTCAAAGCACTGTCAGTACTGTTTTGTTGGATTTTTAATGTTATCCTGGCATTGTGTCTCCATCCTACCTGAAAAGACAACTCTTGGGTCAGAGCAGTGTGTCCTCTCAGCCCATGGTTTTCTGAAAAGATAGCAAACAAGCCTAGCAATTATGTCTGAGTCACATATAAGATCACAAACCTCTAGCTCACCCCATCCTAAAGGTTTAGTGGGATTTGCTTGAGAGCAAATGGGTTTCAATAAGGTTCTTTCAGGCTCTTTAGGAAGCAGTGTCTCCATGCCATCAGTGTAGCAGCTGCATGCAACATCTGGAGGAGACAAAAGGCAGAAGTACCACATTTTCATTTTGGGCACAGCCAGAAAAGTCTTGAGGACTTGCACAACCCCTCTGGGTGAAGATAACTGTGTCTTGACCACTGTGGTGCTCCATCCATGTTGTAGTTGAGCTGTGTTTTTATTGCTGTGAAGGAGAAAAGAGACATACAAGAAGATAAGGAAGTGCATTCTCAGGGACTGTAGAATGGTTGTTCAAGATGCCCAGAGGGATACACACAGCTGTGGTGAAGGCTGGCTGCAGATGCCCACAGAGCTAGTTGAAACAGATGAATGTCAGGCTTAAAGCTGACACGGTGTGTACACCGACAGTGGGACATCTACTCAATAAACACTTGGGAACAGCTGGAAAGGCCTGCCCGGCATTTCAGGGGGCCTTAATTTCTGGTCAGCTTGTAAAACTTGCTGGTTGATGGCATGTAGGGAGTTAATGAAGTTACTGCTCAGTTAGCTTAGTAGCTTTATCAGCTTAGTGTCAATGTTTCGTTGAGACAATGGTTAACCCCTTATCTCACTGGAAGTGTGAGGTGTGGCCTCATGGGCAGTTATTTTCACAGGAAATAGTATCCAGAGCAAATACATTGATTATGCAGCTCCAGCAGATGATTCAGCAAACACAGATAAGCCTCTTCTCTGATGAAGGCATGATGGAGAGGCGAGCTCACAGTTCTCCCTGCTGTGTGCTGGTCCAACCTACAACTTAACGAGCAGGTAACCCCAGTTTATCAGTGTCATTGATCTCTAGCACAGCATTAAAGCAGCAATTCAGGGGATACTGAGTTTTCAAAGCACTGTAACACTCTCGTAAAATAATGCTCACAACATGATTAAGAGCTAAATATGCCCTATCAGTACTTTATGGCTGGTGAAAATAAGCATAAGAGGAAGAGAGTAATGCAGCTCAACACCTTGGGACCAGGAAAGAGGAGGTCTCTAGTCCCACCCAGCTCAGTGCTCACCATCTCTGGAGTGTCCTGCCAGCGTGGGACTGCCCTCTGCCCTTTGTCTCTTGGTTGTGGGCCTCAGATAAAAGAAATAAATAAGACAAAAATGGCCTCAACAGTGTCAGTGACACTTGGGCATGAGTCCTGCTGTGGGTGCCAGGCACAACTTTCCTCCTCTCTGAAGCAAGGACGCTGCCTTCATCCCAGGGCTTGTTTCTAAGACCATGGTACCCCCGTGTCCTGGTGGTGCCATGTGTAGAAATTCACACTGCTGGTGCTGCAAAAGGTGCCTGGAACATAACTCAGCAGGACCACAGCTTTTTCCTTCATTCTGTGCTCCCAGCAGATTAATCTCAGTTCCAGAGCTCTGTGAGGTTTCATACCAGCACCTGAAGAAAAGGCGAGCAGACGCTGATAGCTGAGGATCGTGGTGGCTTTGTGGTCTTCTCACGGGTAGGAAGAGACACGGCTTCCTATGGGATCACCTGCTGCACAGCAGTGCTGAGCGCTTCAGGAAGGAGATGCCCCAGATGCAGAGGAGCAGCCATGGGCTGCACTCTGCCAGAGCTGCCGGTTTTCTCACGTTCCCCCTCCAGGGGAGGCGACTGATCACCCTGTGACATCTGGGAAACTCTCCCCACCTAAACCCGCATTTTGAGGAAAGTATCTTTCTGACCAAGCAGTGCCTCCTCAGGTTACTGTCAATCAGAGTGAGCTTTCTCTGAATGAGCCTGATGCTGCCTGACAGAGAGCGATCAATTTTCCCCCAAACCGCTTGGACCAAGCGGAAAAGCACTGCGGGATTTGACAGCAGCCTCAGCAACAACCAGCTCGTTTTATAGGAGCTTGTTAACCATGAGAGATCTTTGCTGAGCAGATGCACAGGTGACCAGATGCTCGTCAGGCTCCCAGTGGACCAATTTTAGGTGAAGTACGGAGATTTCTACTTAAGAAACAATATGTGTTATAGGTATTTTTCACGTTTGAGCCTCAGAAACAATTATAAAATGTCACAGCAACATTTGTCTGGACTTGCTAATAGATAAAGTGGGATAAATTCTGTGAGTCTGAATTCATAGGAAAGAGTATAGGAAAAAACTGCTGCTAGTTAAGATGAAAAGTCTGTCCTCAGTCACCAAAACATTAGTAATTACTAAGGCTAAAGCCTGAAATCAATTCTGTGTCTCTTCTAGGAGTGTCTCTAGCTAGAGGTATTTATTTTCTATCTACCTGCTTCCATCACAGCTTTTCACAACACTGGGAAATGCACTGCCAAAGCAAAACTTTCAACCAAAATAGGAGATCTGTGAACACTGGGGATGGAGCTTTCTCAGCAGCAAGATGCAGACCATGAAACTCACCTCACAGCAGGTAACAGTGATTGTTAAATTCACCATACTTAGAATTAATAAACATCTTCTTGCTGTGATTTAGCTTTTAATAGAAAAAGTTTTTAACAGGCACAAATAATAATGACAAAAGACAGCTAATAATTATTACCAACACACGAAATGTTTGCATTTTAGTTAGGGAGAAAGGAAGGGATTCTCATTGATACTTGCATATAATTCTGGCAATTAGACACCATGTCACTAATTACCTACCTTTATAGGATTTTAGAACAATTTTCTAATCTCTCCCCATCCCACATCTTAATTAGCTCCTACTTCCCTGTCATTGACTCCCAACTGTAAGAAGTAGCTTAAGCAAAGATAACAAAATTTCAGACTGCTTCCTCTAGTAGCTTGTCATAAAGGCTTGCATTAATGTCACATTTTGCTGCATCCAACAGCATCATGCAGATGGTAGCCATCAGGTACCAGCCAGCTCTCCACACTACCAAGTGTCCTGCCACTAGTTCTAGGC
Organism: Rhabdornis inornatus; assembly: GCA_013397075.1. Taxonomy (NCBI): domain Eukaryota; kingdom Metazoa; phylum Chordata; class Aves; order Passeriformes; family Rhabdornithidae; genus Rhabdornis; species Rhabdornis inornatus. The sequence continues at coordinate 4,592,932 of VWZS01006721.1, forward strand.
CACATTTATAGAACACATTTTCCTCTGCCGTCACAGTGTAATAAATGGTTATGAGTGTAGACTTTCAAAATTAAATCCTTCCAACAGGAGACTTCTTGTCAGATAACAATTTTTTTCAGGGTGAAAAAATTAATGAAATTTGAGATTTTCAAACCTTCCACAAATGGTGAGCAAGGATGGTCATAACCCTGCAGTTACAAAGCTTGTTGATTTTCTTGTAGAAAACACGCATGCCTCACCTTTAAAATGAGGCAGCCAGCGATGACTGAGGGTCAGAGAGTTTGTGGGAATGCCTGACAAAAGCTTTTTTTTTTAATAATTGATGTGTCACTTTGAAATAAATGTTATTTTTTAAAAAGTCACAGGTTTTGGAAATTAGTTGCTGGGATTTGCCTAAATTACAACGAAAAGAAAAAGAAAAACAAGGTCTCAGCAGAATTGCCTGTCCCCAGAATACTAATTTAGCATTATTATATGAGTGAACTGTGAAGGTCATGGGTGCAAGACAAGGTAGTGAGTGAGTGGAGTGGGCGAGTTGTACCTCCCAGTAATGAGGAAGCCCAAGTCAGACAGTAAGTGATTATAAAGTGTTTCATACACTCTGGAAACCGAATACATAATAAACCAAATGTGCAAGAACGACTTCTGTACTTTCAGTATTAGTCGTATACTCTTAGATATGAATGCAAAAATGAGTCATTCGTGCTTGAACATCTTTCCCCCTCTTACAGCAATTTACATACATTGATAAAAGATGCCTATTTTTAATAGCAGAAACCCAGATACATTTTTTTTTTTGTATAGGTGGCAATACCACCATGTGAGCTGATGGTGCAGGTGGCAGTCCTGCACCCTCCCAGCGAGGTTGTGGCCTCTGGGAGCTTCTCCCTGACTTCTCCACACCTTTCCTTGTAGCTTCTCCCCGCTGCAGCAGCATGGTGATGCTGTTTGCTCTTGGACACACTTGGGCTGCCATAGCTGCATGCTGTGGGATTTAGTGACACAGGTCTCTTTGCAAAGGTGCTTAGCAGCAGCTCAGCTAACCAATCCTGGCTTCCCTCTGTAGTGCCTATGGCAGAATGGAAGTGCCTTACATGGGAATACTGCACGGTGCCCAAGTCAAACGGTGATGCTCTTCCTGAAGTCAGCTGCATTGCAGGCTCCTTTTTTTAACCTGAAACTTCCTAAGGAGACAGATGGAGGTTGCCTGGGAGGTTCTGTCCCATTTTGGACAATGTGTGCATGCACACAGAAAAGCCAGTTCCCAGTCACGCTTAGATTCCCATTATTTTGGTAGTAGTACCAATACTGAACTACTGCAACTAAGATGAGATCCTGGCACCTGATGTGCACTGCATCAGTGTTTGGAAACCTGCCTTTGGTTTCAGAGTGGCTTTTACTGTTTCACCCACTTCCTGGCCTTTCCCTGATACCCTAGAGAGACTGGTGCATAGCATGAAGTATAGTATTTGCCAATTCCCCTAAATAGGCCAAGCAAGTCCACTCTGCTGGACCGAGATCCCTGACAAACCGCTCAGGAGAAGGTGTGTGGGACAGCCTTCCAAGCTATTATTCCATGGAACAGGTTGCCCAGAGAAGTTGTGGATGCCTTATCCCTGGAAATCTTTGAGGTCAGATCGGATGGGGCCCTGAGTGATGTGGCCCAGTGGGCAGCAATCCTACCCCTGCCAGGGGTGTCAGAACTACATGATCTTTAAGGTCCCTTCCAACCCAAAGCATTCTAGGATTCAGTGATGCTGTGCTTGTGGGGCTCAGGTACACGTGAGAAGCTGGATTTCCAGATGTGCTCAGCACTGAGAGCCAGGGCCAGATATTCAAACAAGTTCAGTTGCTTGCAAATTTTCTTTTGCAACTTTAGGGGAAAAAAAAAAGAGTCTGACTAGGACCACAATGGGAACTACATGTCGAGGGCTTTACAGAGAATTGCCCACTTAGTGCCTCAGCAAGAGGTGGGCTCATCTGAAAATTCAGCTCCAGATGTGGGGCTGAATACTTGGAAATTTAACCCGGATCTCCTTTGAAAATCTGGTTCTGTGTGAGAACATCTGTCACTGAAATGGTAATCAGACTATTATCCATGTACAATTTTACCATTTACATATTTTAATGACTCTTGACTCTTTCAAGCAACTTTGAGAACCAATTTTCTTCAAGTGCAAGGGATACATTTTCAAAGGCAAACCCAGCTCAAATGTTAAAGTTTGTAAAATCTGTCCCCTGGACCACTGCAAACCAGATGCTGTTACCTGGGGCCCCCTCTTCTCTTGTGGATGGGGATGGTGGAAGTGGGAGGGAGCATGAGGAATGTCTCTGGCAGTGTCCAGTGAGGAATCTCCCAGGCTCCTGAGCTCCCAGCCAGCTGACTCAGCTACCCTGTGGGGACCAGGGACAGGGTTGCTGCCAGAACCTGCAGGGATCATCCCTGAATTGTGCAGGCTCCCTCGTGGGAAGGTGCTGATGCCTGCTTGTGCCAGGGAGGAGGCCATCTACCACTCTGGAGGGCGTGGAGGAGATTAGCTTTACTCTTTAGGTTTTTTTGTGAATCCCTCCCCACCTGCATCATCTGGCAGAATATCAGGCAACAAAAGGAATAAACTAATTCCTGGAATCTCCTCCCTGTACGTTTTCTCTGAATGGGTCTTTATATGCCCAGGGGCAGGATGAGCCTTGTTCTGGTAATAAAGGAGGGAAGCCACCACAGTGCCTTCCTGAGAAGGCGCTGACTGCAAGCAACAGGCAGGATTGTCTCTGCTGTTGTCTTCTGCAAACTGCTGACAAGTACAAAGGTGTTTTGCTGCGTGAGAAGGATTTACATACATGTTTATTTGTATAGCTGACATCTCCTTTGTTTGCACAAAACAAAATTTGCATATTCAAGGCCCTCGTTAAACGCACACCTTTATCCAAAAGCGGCATGCAAATTGTAGCATAGCAGGGGTTGAAGATCTACCACATAACTTTTATTATTGAACAGATCAGACATGGAGATGCCCAGATCTCAGAGGCCAGCTTGTGCTTGCTGAGCTGACAGTTCAGAAAGAGAGTATTTTTATTTATAAACAGTAAAGAGTATTAAACCTGGAAGTAAATGAAATATAAAGTTTAAGCAGTCTAACGCCATTTTTACAGTCACTTTTAACCACATTTTAGATGAAATAATAGGCCTTGCCTTGCTTAGCTATAAAATAAAAACCAAATAGGAACATATGCCAATTGTATAAGCTTCCTATTACTCTACTTAGTCACTGTATTAATACTCCTTTAAGCATGCAATTTCATTCATTTTATTGCTTCTTTCACAGTTTATGGTCAAATAAGCACCAGAATTCACATAAACCTTCGTTTGCTTCACATATTTACATAAATTTACCTGCATTTGACCTTGACCTGACAATCAGATGCACAAATCTTCATCTCAGCACTCACATGAAGCTTTGTTGCCTTCAGTGATGTGCTGTGCCAACACATCAGCATCTCCCCTTGCAAATCCACATCTTTCCTTTAGAGACAAGGATGCTGTGTGGGACGGTGTCAAATGCTTTGCACAAGTCCAGGTAGATAACAGCAATCACTCTTCATTCCTCCACCAATGCTGTAGCCCCATCGTAGAAGGCCACCAAATGTGTCAGGCATGATTTGCCTTCGATGAAACCACATTTGCTGCCACCAGTGACCTCCTTATTTTCCATGTATTTCATGATATTGCCAGGTACAGAGGAGAGTCTGGCCAGCCTGTAGTCCCCCAGGCTTTCCTTTTTTCCCCTTTTTAAAAATGGGGAGTTACATTTCCTCTCTTTCAGCCAGTAGGGACTTCACTGTACTGCCACATCTTCTCAGCCGTGATGGACAGTGGCTTTGCCATCTGCAGCTCAGGCAGTGTGGCTGGAGCACTTGCAGGTAAGGACTGAGGCAGGAACATCATGGAGTACATCAGCCTTCACCATGTTCCAAGTAGCCAGGTCACCTGTTTCCTTCCAGAGGGGGCTCACATTTTCCTCAGTCTTCCTTTTGCCACCAGAGTGATTTAGGCACTTGGGATTGTGGCAGATGGCAAAGCACCTGACATCAATGTTGTGTTACAGCACCAATCTCCTCCATCACTTTAGCCTAAAATGTGTGTTTACTTCTGTGCACCACAGCTCATTTAAAAGTGACTTCTGAACATGCTAGAACTTACAGTAAATAGGTTTATCAGTGTGTTTGTTAAGCTCTCAGATGAAGATTTAAAAAAAAAAAGCTGAAAAAAACCATATACTTGTGTGGTATGGTGAAAGAAAATGGAAGATGGTAATTGAAACGCAGCTCTGTATAGGGAGTATAAAAAAGAAAAAGGCCTTTATAGATGGTCTTCAAAATGCATTAATAGTGAGCATCTCATTGATTTCAAGTTATCACAGGTCCAAATATCTTAAAGATGACATTCACATCCAGTGACATCTATTATTAGCAAACAAGCCAGCCCTGATATTAGACACAGAATCAGTGCCCAGCTACTTTAGACACAAAAGTCTGCCAGGTACACTGGCTGCAAAAGTGAGGGCCTGTGCCTTTTCTCCCCGGAGAGGGGGAGCCCTGGCACTCCCATTTTGTTGTGGTGTGACACGGCCGCTCTGCTCGCCGCTGCCACCTGAGCAGCGCTCACCGTCTGGTGTGAATAATGCAACCCGCTCAGTGCTGCTGACAGCATGTCAGAGAATATTGGAAAAACTGATGCCTTTTGATAACATTTCATAGAGAGGCCTGGCCAACACAGACACTGAGGATGAAGCAATATTTTGAAGTTAATGAGACAGCAGAGGAGAATAAGAGTTACAGTTCAATTGCATTTTACACCGTTTGCTGGGTGGTTTGGAGGCTCCCTAGGGCCCAGCTAATACAAGATTTGCACAAATTATAACGTTTGTATAAACTTCAACCCCGAGCTACTGATGAGGAGTTCAGACTTCAGAAAAGAAATCAGCACAAAGGTGAAGCCATTAAGGAAGATGACAGCATGCCAGTGTGTTTAAAGTAATGCAGGTTAGCTTAGAGATTCTGTACTGAAAACCTGGTGGAAGTAAACATGTGAGGCAGGACTTAGATTTTACTGAAATCTTGGAATTTCTTTCTGTGCATGTGGATGCAGCTGTAACAGATGCACTTAAATCAGAGAGAAGAATGAGGCATAAAAATTATGTGACCAGCAAGTGCTAGAGGCAGGACTCCAAGCTGGGAGACACACATTGATGAAAAGAAAAATATCCATTCTTTTTCTGGATGTAAATTTAGAGACAATAAGATAGAAGGTGAAGTAACAAGATCTGTGAAACTGCTTTTTGAGGAAAAGAATGAGCCAAAGAAGTGAGTACAGTCAAAAGGATAAGAACAGAAAGGGAAGATAGAGCTGATACTTGAGTTGGCTGAAAACTTTTCAGTAAGCCATTGAAAAAAAAAAAAAAACAGAAGAAATAAAAGTATTTTTCTAATTATGTTATATATTACCCCATGTACATTTTCCTAGAAAAGTTTATTTTAATAACACTTCCTTAATTAAGAACATGCTCTATCTTCTCCCAGCCAAAATGAAAAACATTTTTTAGAAGCTAATTATTCCTTTGAGGTGGAGTGAAAAGGAATGGGGAAAGTCTGTAAGGAGCATGGCATGATAGAAAATACCTTTGCTGAATTTTTTTTTCTTACATTGTTGATGGTCCGTGGTAAAAATCAAAACCTAAAAAAACATAAAAAACCCCATGAAACCAGAAGTTACTTTACAATTTTTAGCTGTTTTGGGACTCAAGGAAATATATCAAGTGAAAAAAAAAATTAATTATTGAAATTCTTCAAAGACAGCATTTTTTATGAGTCAATCTCACAGGTGAAGGCAGACATGCTTCCAGAGTAACATGTTTTCTGCACACATGTGCCTTTGCATACAACACACAGAGTGGGTGTGAGCCCTTTTATATGCACTTTTTGTAGGTCTAAGTGCATGGACTAGAGGAAAACAAAGAGGAGGATCAGACTGAAGTGCTACCCACATTTATTGTTCTCATTTTGAGTCAGTAAGGCAATCCCGATGCACATTCCCTACCGCTAAAGCTGTGTAATGGCAAATGATTTCTGTTTGACTGGTGGTGGAGAACACCACAATAACTTATTTATCTGCCCTGCACACAAGTGGGAACCAAAGCGTCGCTGTCTGAGGCCATAAAAGGTTCTCAGACTTCAGCAAATTTGGCACTCGGTGCCGGTGCTTCAGTGGCTCTTGCTGCTCAATAGCTGCACAAATAGCACGAATGCAAACACGTTACCTAATCAGGTATCTGTGTACTCAGAGATATCACAGCCTACAAATATATGCTTTGATAAAGGAGAGTTCATGGTCCAGATATTCATTCTTATAGAAATGGATTACCTAAAGTTGAAAATGAGGAAATAAGCACGTGACCGTGCAGCGTGTCAGCAAATTGCTGCAAACAAACGTGGCCTTGAATATACAAAGATGTGCAGACATGCATTTCTTCCACAACAAGTTTCTGTCCATGTCTTAAAAGAGGAACAGCACAAAGAAGGCAAGAAAGAGATCTTCAGAGACACACAAACGGGTTTTTACACCACCAAAACATTTGTACTGATGTAGAAGCATGGCAGAAATGATGGGGCCATATATATTCTGGAAGGAAGACAAAAAAAAAACCAACAAAAAAACAAACAACAAAAAAAACCAACTTCACAGGAGTGTAAGAAAATTTTACTGCAGATCCGGTACCGAGACCCACAGAGCAACTTCTGCTATTTTACAAAGCTTTGTTTATGACACTTTCTGGTAAATTAGCGGCAAGTCTGTCCTTATTAATCTTTTTCTATCTTCAGATGAAATTTAAACAAAAATGGAGGCCCATATTATACTGCTTTTCCAACAAATAGATGATTACACTGGCAGAAATGCACAATCTCAGCACCTACTTTTGAATAACAAAATAGGCATAATGAATTTCCCTCCATCCTTGGGTATCAGTACTATTCACATCAGATTATGCAAGTATCTCCTACAGATTAGCAGATTTAGAGTATTAAAAATGTGGAATTTAAATACAAACATAAATAAAGAGAATGCCTGCATACAAGCACTCATTTCAAAGGTGAATTTTCTAAGAAGTGGGGATCATGGGAATTTTATTGATACTCAATAAATACAGAGATTATAAGAGGAACAGAGAAGCTACTTAGATTGCATCCATTAGCAGATGCACCACTGCAGCTGAAATCAGGATTTTGGTAGTTTGGTGGTTCCTGAATAACATGGCCATGATACAGTCAGCCTTTACCCAAATACTGCATGTCAGAAAATGACCCTGACAAAGTAACCTGAAAGAACTGTATCTCCAGCACCAGCCTATAATAGGTGGGTGAAGCAGTCTCTCCCCACTGCTCCAGCTTCCCTTTCTTTTAATATACAGAAATCTGTGTGGCTATTGCTTTCCCAGACTGGCAGATTTGACAACATAAAATAAGCATGAACAATACCTTTTTTTTCTTTTTGCACATTCAAAAAAATCCTTTCCCAGTTTATTGTAACTCATATTTCTTCTCTCTTGAATAGCAGTGAGCTGAAGAGACCAGGACAGTATACTTTTTCCCCTTGTTTCTGCCTGGCGTTTCTTTGGACCCAGTAAATCCATTTAATCCTTTTCTGGGCTCAGAGGCTTCTTTGGCTTTTTTATCTGGGCTTCTGACTCCAAGACAATTTGCCTCAGGGCCCTGGAGGATGTTTTTTCCACGTTGCAGGACCCTTTGCTCGCTCTTCTTTGCAACAAACAGTGCTGTGATTTCAGGGGAGTGATGCCAATTCAGAGCCTCTGTGAGCCACCTCCAACCTGGAGCCATCCCCAGGAGAGTTGAATGGCAGAACTGCCAGCAGGAAGGCCATGGAGCATCCTGGATGATGTGGCAGCCCTGGTCCTGGGTATGTGGCCAGCACACGTCCTTCCTCTTGCCCTGCTGGGTGCAGGTCTGCTCTCTCCCAGGGAGAACGCTGCAAAGGGGATCAGTCTTTCCCAGGCTGCTGACAGAGAAGTTATTCCAAGGAGCTGATTGGAATCCTGTGTCTGGACATGAACATGTGGATGCAGCTCAGGGCAGGGCACCACCATCCCCTTGGAAGACTCCATGGATAAAAGGCACAGCCGATGTCCTGCCCTGCTTTTCTCCCTGATTTAGCTGCTGATCCTGAAGTCCTACTGCTGGTGCTCTTTTGGTTTTTTTTTTTTTTTTTTTTTTTTTAAGTTTTATCTTTTGAAATGGGGGGTTAAATGTTGACTGGAAGATCGAAAGCATTTTATTTACATTTAATTCCCAGAAGTTACAATTTTAGGAGTTAGTACCCTGAGGATAAATTAGTTAATTGCAAGCTTTGTTGACGTGGATGCAGGCTGATCTAGTCAGCCTGTGACACCAGATGAGTTGTAATGAAAAGAAAAAAATCAATGTTAAACAGGTTCTACACTTGTCTAAATATTTATTTTTCATAAAGCATTTGTAATACTATTGGGGAATTTTTAGATATGGGAGATTAAATATACTGGAGGTTTACAAACTCTCTTAAAGCACAAATTAATGGCTTGATCCTGGAAGACTTAGTCTTGCTGGCTTCAGTGGGGATTCTTTCTATAAATAAGAAGTTCATGAGAGCAAGCACAGAGTTTTAAAACACCATTGGAAGAATACAGCCACCTTCTCTTTCCTTATCCTGTTACACAGGAACAAGAGCGCCATAATTGTACAGACAAATTATTATAAAACAATCAATTTTTACATGCATCTGTTTTATTTTCTAAACTACATGTGTGTTTTGGATTTTCCCAGTGACTATATATACATACAAATGCATAATAATGGGCCAACTGTCCATTCTATTTACATTTTTGATACTGTGTAAAATGCCTTTCAGCTGGTTGATTTTACTAGACAGCATTATTTTGAAAGAGAATTGTTAGATTCTGGCTTGGTGCACTGAAATATTCTTGCTACAAATAATCTTTTCAGTGAACTCCACTGTTCCTGCCAAACTGGCAAGTTAAGGGTGAGTCAAACTGCAGTGCCTGGTACCAAAAGAAATGGAAAATCAGGAAACCTTGTCTTACCAAGCACAAGGAGCTTCACCACCATGGGTTTTCCAGGCATTAAGCAGTGCCTGGTGTTAGGCAGGGGATGAGAGGAGCAGAGGTGCAGAGCCACGCTGCAGCTGATGGAATGCCCCTGGAAAAGATGCCTTTCTTTATCCTGCTCCATGTCTGCCCTCCCCTGTCCTCAGGGAGGACAGAGATTCTCTGCAGAGTGGACTCTGGAGTTGTCCTCGGCTAGGATGCAAGTCTGTGTTTTATTTGGTTTTGCATCCTGTTTCACATTTATGATATTTCAAGGGCAGCTGGTCAAAACACCTAAAAAATTTGAATCTGCATCTTTACAACACAACTCTGGTTAATTTTCCCCATTTGCAGAAGAACAGCCTTTTAATTAAAGAACTGCATTGGACAGTTTGGTTCAACTGTTAATGCAACAGCATCCAGACAGCGTTGCCATCATGTCCAATTTCTGATAAGTAGAGTATGTGTTTACAAGTGGCTACGTGAAAACATGATATAATCTATTGCAGAAGCTGCTCTTGGGATGCTGGTCCTCTCTGTGAGATCTGTCCTGAAATATCTGTGTTTACTCTTTCTAGGACATGGCAGTTCAATAAGTTGTGTGCAATTTGGCTCAGCAAGGCTCTTTTGTGATAAAGGAAGCTGTGGGAGTAGCAAATCCTGCATGTGGGCATGGGGGAGAGGAGAGACACACATCACCTACCTCAGATAGACAGCATTTGCAAATACCTTCTCTTAAAAGAGAGCAGTGTGCCCTGTCATTCTAATTACAAGTCGGTGGTAAGTTCATGGTTACCTTCCCTAAGGTAGGAAGAGTCTTTATGTAACATGCAGCTTCATCCTGAATCATCCTGTGGCCTTTCTATTCAAAAAGACATCTCCTCTTTTTAGGCAAACTCCTCACTTGAAAACAATTAGAATATTTCTGGAAAGTAGAGGAGAGATGTTGATTTTGTGTGTTCACACATGACTAACCTCAGAGCTGATACAAAATAAATGTAATTGGGCCCAGGAAAATTCTGAGAGTATTATTAAGGTGCTTTTAAACTAAACTAAACTCAAATCAAGCTCCAGACTGCCATTAAGACTTTAATTAATTACTTTGGAAACATATCTGGGCTTACATGCCAGAGTGGAGGTATCTGCCTTTTCAAGGGCAGTGTTACAAGACTCTGGCTAATATTTTCACAGGAAGGGGGGAAGGCCAGCATCCATTTATATTTTCATTGATGGAGGTGTTGCCTACTGTCAAATGATATTTCTTGCTGATAGTTACCAGCATATGTCTAATATCTACTAGATTGGATAATATTCTTAGTTTTGAATAACTAAGGTTTAACAACTTTCTATGATTTTTAAAAAGTTTCTATAAATATTTTACTCATTTACCCTTTTCATCTGTCAGGGTCATATGCCAAAACATGACATAAATAATTAATCATAAGTTTCTATTAATCTATTATTCATTCACTTAAGTGAGGCTATAGTGTAGCAATTTCCTTTGTTATGTTTATGGGAGGGGACCACTCTTAGGCCTTATTGCAAATACTCAAAAATATTTTAAGGACTCCCCATAAAAAAAAAGTAGTTCTCAGACGTGCCACTAGTTCTTGGCTCTGCTGCTGGGGGGAAGGGAGTGCATGTAATAGCCAAAGTAAGCAATTCATTTCATATCCTCTTCTAAAAGGAGTAAGATTGTGTCAGCCCTTTTTGAGGAGCCCTTTTGAAATCCTTCACAATATTACACAGATGTTGTTTCCATACTTAATTCCTGTAAGCAGCAAGGGAACTTAAAAATTAAGAAAAAGGTCTTAATATATTTTCCAAATTCTATACTATTTTTTTTCTAAAAACCGTACCCTGTGGCAAATTCTTTGGTGGATATTTGAATACGCAAACAAGATGTTAAATTAAGCAAATTACGTAAATGTAATTACACAAGTTGTGTAGGGTACCTGTGATGGGGACAAATCAGCATGCCAAACAAAGGGCAGTTGTGGTTGCACATCATTTCAGTGCCCTTAACTTTAGCAGTGCTTTCTCTTAGTGAGAATGTTGATCAGAGGGGCAGGTGAGGTGATCCAGCCCTTTACCTGTTGGGAAAATCCCTCAGCTCCTCTGGAAACAAAGGTAAAGTGACCTTTATTAGCTCTGTTTCTAAGAGAACAGTTAAATACCTCAGCTTGCTGGCACACCCAGAAATGAATTGACTTGTCTTTTGGGTGGAATTCAAAAAATGACCAATATCTGCTTCTGTCACTTTTACGCAAACCAAAGACCGGGGCAACCTGCCATCCCCAAGCCTTCAGCTTTGCCCTGGGCTTGGTATGTGAACCAGTGATTTAGTGGAAATAAGTGCAGCTGCCTCTGAAGACTGAACTCAGCCCTAGTTGAAGTCACTTCTCACCGAGACTGGATTTGTACCAGGGCAGAGTTGCAGGGAAAAGAAGAAGTGATCAATCATATTTTCAGCATGAGTGTTACTTGCCTGCTTCTGGCGATTCTTTCACGCTAACACAGCCCTGCTGGCAGCTGTTGAGTTGCTCTTTGTAGTTTCATGCCCATAAAAATGTTATCAAGATGGAGTTTTGGCTGCAGCCTCTCACAATGCCTCCTTCAACTTGTACCTCCTGGGATGTGTGAGAATAAAACCCCAAACAAACATTAGAAAACCAGGAAACACTCCATTAAGGTCTCCCCGCAAACCACAGTCAGGGAGAGCAGCAGTAAGACACGGTGCTGTGCAGGTTCTCGTTTTCACTCACCAGGCAGGGGCAAAAGTCATGGGTTTCAGTCTCAGATATTTTGAGAGTAGGTTAGTGTCTACAGGATCCTTCAGAAAAGCCACTGTGTGCCACTGTGAGCTTCTGGCTGTGCAGCTGGAGCCTGGGAGAGGCAGTGTGGCCATGGAGTCAGCAGCAGATGCTACTTGTGAGAAATGCTCAGAAACCAGGGAGAGAAGTTAATGCACCTCTTTCTTATTCTTTTTTTTTGGTTTGTTTTCTAATGAGGAAGGCATGAAAGTAAGACCTAGACACGCTGGTTTGGGTCTGTTTTGCATCCAGCACTAGTTAGCTCCACTAAGGCAAGCTAAAACCTGAGTTTGGGGGGATAAATCCCACACTGAAGTCTGACAATTTTGTCCTTGCTCCAAGCTTCCTGCAAACCTAGAGGAGACACCACCTTGACCTTTCATTTCTTTCTGCACTGCAGTTAAATTTGGGATAAAATGCATTGCATGGAATAATGTATATTGAATACCTCCAGGAAATATCCTTAAAAGTGAACTCCAGTGTTTAGCTACCTTGCTATTTTCCTGACACAAAGCAAAGACAAGACTGTGGCAAGCTTAACAGCTACAAAAAAAGTGATGAGGCATTTTGTGCTATGTTTCTTCTCCAGCTTATTGCCAGAGATAACAATGGGCTTTATGAGTATTTGCAGAAACACCAGCACGATGCTGCAGGAGGGAGATTTTATTTGCTGCCAATGCAGCCAGATTGGGAATTGTGAGGAGACCCAGGGAATTTACTAGAAGTGAGGAACTAAGGCAGCAGTCAAGAAAGCTGGTGCTCAGCCTCCTGGTCAGAGCAGGGCACTGTCAAGGTTCTTGCAATTTTACATCCCGCTTCCAAAAGCCAGCCTAGCAGCCAGGACAGGACAGAAGGCATCCACCTCCTGGTACTGTGTGAAAGGCATATCAGGGGAAGATAAAATTTCCATCCTGAGCCTGCAAAGTGCTGTGATTCTGTGAAAATGTTTGGGTCTACTGCCAGCAATGCTGGAAATGCTCAGATGGGCCATTCTCGAAGCAGAGGCAAATGAACGTGCAGATTTGCAACTGGAAGAGGAGCAAGTGCAAAAATGTTCTTCCTGGCAGACACATCCACTGTATAAACACTGACCTCCCACAGGAAGAAAATAAGAATGTGGTATGGTCCTAGATCTGTGAAAAGTGGTGCATTCTGATTCTAAGTAGTGCTTATATTTTTGATCTCTTCACATATTTCTGCTGTTCCACAGTTGCTTGTACCCAGATCTCTGCTGGTGGCTTTTGGGGAAAAACAGAGATCTTTTTCTGTAGAGTGTGATCATGCTCCTACAAGGTGCTTTGCCATCGACAAAGGAGGAGGAACAGGGCTTTGGTGCTGTTTTGTGTTTGGCTTATCTTCACCCATTCAGAAATGAATATCATTGTGCCTTTCTGCACTGTGTAAATGGGAAAACATAAACACTTTCAAAATTATGGAAGAAAACATATTCTGCCTTTAATACACTGAAAAGAAAACTCCTAGTGTAAGGTATCGATTTCTATTTTAATGGTTTGAATCCACAGAAAAAGCATTTAAATCCATACTTGGATTACACTATCAGTTGCAGTCTAAAAAGAGAAACTTCACAAAGAGTCCAGCTGTGTTATTTTAGAGTAAAAGTGCAGTAAGTCACAGGAGAATCAAGTTTGATGGAATATAAGTAACTCTTCACCACCCTTCTTTACTGCATTAGCAGCACATGAGTCAGGCTGGTACTGATTGTTTTGCTTCTCATATTGATCAGCCTTTCTTCCTTTAAAATTTCTTGGAAAAAAAAATACCCAGAGCTTTGTTCCAGTTCCAGTACTGTGGTGTGAGGCTGGACTGAAAAGTTTAAACTGTGCTGGTGTTGCAGATACTCATGTCTGACTGAAAAGCTAATGATAATTACTCTGTTTCAGAGAAGAGAACTCATAACCCCAAATAATTTTGGATTTGCGCCCGTTCTTTTGTTAGATAATTGTTGGGGGTTGAATTGTTCCCTTTTCTTTCTGTGGAATTTTCTCCACTGTTATGCTAAGTATTTGTGGCTACACCTTAGTAGCAATAGTTTTTCCCTCGCAGGGGGTGGGGGATAAGGGGAGACCGGGAAAGGAAAGGTGGGACAGGGGCCTGGGCGCGCTCTCTCGCTCTCTCGCTGGCTCGTGGGGTGGAAGGAAGACGGCCAGGGCTCCTACCTGGCATCTTCCCTGCCATCCCAATGCCGGGAGCCACGTTCCCTGCTGTCGGACATCGCACTGCTGCCTTCCCGCTTCATCCTACTACCTCCGGGCACTCTGCCGAGCACCACAACTGACACCGTGAGGAGGGAGTCTCCCCTCCATCCCCCTCTCACACCTGGGCCGCCGCCGCCGCCATCACCCAGCCGCCTTCAGCTGCACGGGACCTGCCCTGCCCACACAGCACCGGGAACTGAGCGCAGAGAGAGAGGGCCTGTGGCCAGAGGGACTCCAACTGAGCTATACTGTTCTGTTCTGTTGTCAATCTTTATAGCTGTTGTTGTTTCTGCTGTTTGCCTTGTTAGATATATTAGTAAAGAACTGTTATTCCTATCCCCTATCTTCTGCCTGAAAGCCTCTGATTTGCAACTATAATAATTAGAAGGGAGGGGGGTTGCATTCTCCATCTCAGAAAAAAAGGGGTCCTTGCCTTTCTTTTGCAAATACCTGTCTTTCAAACCAAGACAATAATGCATTTCAAACCCAAGAATAATAGTGCTGCATTACCTGAGTGTGTTTCTGGTCTGTGATTTGGTGTTATGGCTTTCTGTCTCAGCTGAGCAGCCCATGTTCTGACTGCTGCAGAGGAGACAGAGTGCCCAGGGGCTGGGAAGTGGTGCACAGCTCCAGCAGTGCTCCACTGCCATGAAAGCTCACAGGTCTCTCTGGCTTAACTGGAGTCAGAAATAGGGTGTAAGTGTGAAACCCAGGAATCTGGGCCTGGGGGTATGTTGAGTTTCTCCAGGTGTTGCTGTTGCAAAACTGCATCAGTGTAAATTATCCCTTTGAAATACCACAACCCGGAATCATGGCTTTGTGAGCTGATTATTTTCTTCCTGCAAATAAAAAAATCCACTCATATACAACAATGAATGAATTGAATTTAGATTTGTTTTGCACCAGATCTGTGCTACACGTGCACAAATACAGGATAAGTCTTCTGTTCCATCTCATGCTAATTATTTGCACGAAAAAAAGTGAAGAAAAAGTTCATATGGGTTTTGCTGACAAGAATTAAGAAACAAAATATTTAATTACAGACACACAGAAAATTCTATGGATATTTTGTTACATTTTTGGAAGAAACTGACGATTTGCCCACTGGAAAGGAATTAGCATAATGACCTCAGTTTACGGAGCCTGAGTGACCATGGATCAGAAGGTGGATTATCATTGTAACAGAGTGTGTGGTCCCTTCACTGTAGTGAATTATTATTGATAAGATGTAAGGTCAGTGCAGCTGGAACACGCTTTTTTGGACAAAGCCCATGCAAGCCACTAGGAAAGAGACAATCCAATCTATACAGCTTGTTGGTTCATAAGCAGAGTCTAAAATGTGTAAAGCTGGGTTTTCATAAGTGTGAGGGATCTTGTTTTTTTCTTTCATGTGGTTGCATCCATGAAAATATTTAGTCTGAAATATACATATACAGGCATATCTAATATTTCAGGAATCTTTTGGATCATCTTGTATTATCTTGGCTGTTCTCAGCTGAACTGAGATTGCCAGAAATCTGTCTGGACTTGATATGGCTTGGAAAGAAACTGACCCTTTAGTAAAGTCAGCAATTCAGACACAGATAACTTTTTTTCCCTCAGTTTTATGATTTTTCTTTGACAAAAAATGAATTGAAAAACCATACAGAAGGTTAAGCTAAAAAGAATAGAGAAGAAGTAGATATTAAACTCAACCTCTTACATTAAAATGGTGCAGATCTTGATTAAGTTTGATATTCTCACTTTCTAGTGGTTAAAAGGTTTTACAGAGTAGTGTGTTTGAGATGTGTATACATGCACACAAAGTTAAACCATGGCATGTGTGTAAAAAAGCATGTTGAAAAATTTCTATTTCTGTTAAACTTCAGAAGAAATTTATGGGGGGACATGCATTTCTGCCTGCTCTGTGTTCCATTTTTTTTTCCTAGTAAATACATTTATGGGTTATAAACCTACTAGTCTGTACTAGGAGAGAATCCAGGCTGTTTATGGTAGAATTGCCAGGCGAATGATATGTTTTAGTTCCACTGTAAATTAGCTTGATGGAGCAGTAATTGCTTGCATCAGTTAGGAGCGTGGGTTTATATGTTTTATGGTGTATTAAGACAGTGACTGCACTTGTGCAATGCAATATGAAATCTCCCCTCAGATGAAGTCTGCCTGGCCTTTTCTGTGCTTGCTGTTGTCTGAACCATCATTACCATGGATTTCATGTCATTCAGGTCCCATGTGAGCAAAACTTGGTTCAAATAGCTTTCATATGCCACGTATTTCATGTATCCATATTTCATATTTACCGTTTAGCTCTGAAAGCCCTCAGAACTGGAAGCTGCATGGCTTGCCAGGTGAGGAACATCAGTGGCAGAAATCCTTTCAGCTGTGAGGAGCTGAGGGTCCTTCTGCTCATCTCAGGATTTTTCCAGCCCACCACAAAATATAGAAGCAAATCCTTTGTGCTGCTCATGGTGGGCAGCATGCTCTGTGTTGCCTCCTGGGTGGTGCCTCCTGCTCTGCCAGGAGCACAGCATACTGGAAAGATTTTCTTCAGTTCCTTCCTGAAATTGTGCTACAAAGAGAAGGCAGAAGGCCTAACCAGGCTGCCCCTTGGCCAGGACATCCCTTCTGCTCTGTGCCTCTCTCATTACTGTACCAGGTTGACTGGTATCACAATAGAAACCAGAAAGCAGCTCAGCCAGTGTCTCACCCCATCCCAGTTCCTGATTTTCTTCCTTACATGCAAGTGCCATATCTGGAGAATGCATGACTCTCCAATTTTTGTCTCATCTGGACGCTGCTAGTGCACGTGGTTTTGAAAATTCAATCTTGCAGATCATATACATCCCTCTCTGGAGTGGATGAGGATACCTTTGGAATTAAATTCTGGTGCTGGCACCTATATTTCCAAATGAAAAATTCATTACCCATATATATTCTCTAATACTTGCTTAAAATTTGCTGCTTCTACAAGCGTTCTTGCCAGTAAATGCAATAGCTAGAACATGCACAGTAAGCAAACACAAAGAGGGCATTGAAACAGTTGAAGAGAATATGTTTATAAACTGAAATGAATATTCATTGGAAACTTTTTTAACAGTGCTCACCAGTTCTATATTGGAATACTGTGTAAAGTTTACACTCCATATAAAGAGTTACACTGTTCCCTTGTGAAATCCGTCTTCTCCACTACCTCCATATTCGATATTTGCATTTTTAGAAATACCATCTGCCAAACCCCACACAGACTGCAAGTGATTTCCTGGTTATATATTTTGGATATTCTGTGGTTAGAAAACTATGGAGCCATATTACATGTTCTAGCCTCCAGAACATCTGTGAGAGTGAAACCACATGAATATAAGCAAGTCAGCAGGATAAAAATGATGGAGATTTTTCAGCTACATTGTATAGGCACGCTTACAAATTTTTTTCAGTTTTATAAATTTATCTCTGTACATGTGTTATTTTCTTATTGTCTTTACAAGTAACTTTTAAATATTGCTTTCTGCATTGGATCAAATCAGCTTCAAACTCTTCTCCCCCAAAAATCTGCACTGTCTCTTTTCCCTCTCCATCCCAGGCCCTTTTGGCAGCATCCATCTAAGGAAGGCACCCAAAATTTAGTAGCTGGACTATTCATTAAGCAAAAAGTGGTTTAACTTTCACTTCTGTGTTTCTTTTCTCCACTTGCAATCAAAAAGTGAAAGGCATAATGGTGACTGAAACTGAGCTTTTGGCAGACGTGGTTTACCATGGAAGGTAATCAAGGCATATAAATACATTAAACATAATAGGCATAAAGGCATATAAATATATTATCTTTAAACAGCTGAAGCAGCTGTAATGGTGTCTGTGGAGAGCTACTGGGATATCCACAATTCTTCTGGTCTGGTAAAATGTGAGACTAACTTCAATGCCCACTTTTCCTCCCTGAAAAATGGAGATTTTGGACCTAGCTTCAGTTCTGTTGTAGCATTGCCAGGTATTCATAAAATCACAGAATGGTTTGGGTTGGAAGGGATCTTAAAGATCATCGACTTCCAACATCCCTGCCATGGGCAGGGAGATCTTCCACCAGACCAGGTTGCCCAGAGCCCCATCCAACCTGGCCTTGAACTCTTCCAGGAGTGGGGCATCCACAACTGCTCTGGGCAATCTGTGCCATCACATTCATAGTGAAGAACTTCTTCCTAACATCTAATATAAACCTACCCTCTTTGAAGCCATTACTCCTTGTCCATGCCCTTATAAAAAGTGCCTCTCCAGTTCTCTTCCAGGCCCCCTTTAGGTACTGGAAAGTGCTCTCCCTGGAATGTTCCAACCATTCCAAGTTTTTCCTATGCTGGGGGCCCAGGGCTGGGCACAGTACTCGAGGTGGGGTCTCATGACAGTGGAACAGAGAAGGGGAATCACCACCTCTGCCCTGCTGGCCATGCTGCTCTTGATTTGCCCTTAGTGAAGCCTTGTTGTCTGTCTCCAATCTCCTCATCATTTTCCATGTGCCTTAGCATGGTTTGTTTCCAGGAGGATTTGCTCCATGGCCACTGAGATAAGACTGACCAGCCTGTAGTTCCCTGGGTCTTCCTTATTTCCCTTTTTAAAAATTAGGGTTGTGTTTGCCCTATTCCAGTCAGCAGGAACTTCACTGGACTGCCATAACTTCTCAGACACGATGGATGGTAGCTTAGCCACTTCAGACAGTTCCTTCAGGACCTCTGGATGCTTCTCATCAGGTCCCATGAACCTGTGAACCTTCAGGTTCCTTAAATGATCTAGGACCTGATCTTCTCCCACAGTGACCAGTTCTTCATTCTCCCAGTGCTCTCTGGTGAATACAAAAATGCTCTCTGGTGAGGCAAAAATGTTATAGAATATCACAGTTTTCTCCATACCCAGATAACCAGGTGTCCTGTTTCCTAGTGGAGAAGGCTTGCATTTTCACCAGTAAAATTTAGTTCTAACAGGCTTTAGCTTTCCTAACTTGATCCCTGGCTGCTCTGATAATATCTTTGTATTCCAATTCCAATACCTGCCCCTGTTTGCACCCTCTGTAGGCTTCCTTTTTGTGTTTGAGTTTACCCAGGATCTCTTCATTTGTCCATGCAGATCTCCTGGCATTTTCACCTGAAGTTCTCTTGGCTGGGAAGCATCACTCCTGATCTTAGAGGAGGTGATCCTTGAATATCAACCAGCTTTTCCGGGACCTTCTTTTCTCTAGGGCTTTGTCTCATGGTGCTGTACCAAGCAGACCCCTAAACTCCCAAAGTCTGCTCTCCCAATATCCCTCCTTGCTGCCCTAAGGATCTTGTACTTGTCAAGTATTTGTTGCTTTGACTTCCTCATTTATGTGGCTTGGATAATATTTTTCTATCTTGAAAATCTGCTGGGTTCAGTCATATTTTAGGTCTTAGGTACTTTTGGGGAAATGGTTGTTATGCCGCTGTGTCAGTGGATCATGTCATTCACTGTTTTGGAGATTACAAATTGATTGAAAACCTTAACAAAGTTAAGTGCATGTAAGGAGTCCCATCCTGCTACATAACTTAGAGCAAAATCACTATAAAAATCCAATGGATATATGTCTACTTAAAGAATGAAGGAGCAATCCAGGAAGAGTAGCAAAATATCTAAATATTAAGTACAGTTTTGATTCTCTCATTTGTTTCTGGGAGCCTTTCAGAAAATGCCATTGGAAGGCAGACCACAGAGACTTCACAGAAGGCTGCTTTAATTCATTAGAACAAAGGATCTGCACCTACAAACATGAATATTAGTCATTCTAATAATGTGATGGGAGTCTCTGGGATTTATGGTGGTTTTATAGGAGACCTTAAGGTATAATTTTGTCATGACTCTTCTGCATGGTCATGCATCTGACCACAGAATTGTTCATAAAGCCAGTATGGTCTCTCAGTTTCATTAAAAATATTGCAGAGAAGCTGCCTTATTTAGGGCTTATTGTTTTAAATTTTACTGTCAGGAGTATATGTTCATATATATGAGAGTGAAAAAGATTCAGGGTTTATATGATAAACCTGATATATATATATATATATATAAACCTGAACATATATATATTTTTGCTTATATATATAAATAATGGCTATATATACATTTACATGCTATCTTTTAAATTAATTTACTTTTAATTTCTCTGGGTAAGATGACCATTTATTATAAAAACAGTTTAACTGTAAAAAGAGAGATAGAAGCCTGCATAACTGGATTTTAATAAAATGTATTTGGTTCTTGAAAGAGGCTTAATGTAAACTGTAGTGATGAATCTTTTATATTCATATATATTTGTGCATACATATAAATACTTAAATATATAAATCTAATTGCTTGTGGTGGAAATGCTATAGCATAGAAGTTGAAGCTTAGTTTAGCTAAGAAATTAAGTACCTCTACTATATGTAGAGGTTTCAAAACCAAATTATTTCTATTAGTTTGTTGCCTTTATCAAAAAGAAGTGTGTGAAATATGGCCCTACTAAAGTCCATGGCAAATCTCCCACTGTCTTCAAAGGGATCTGTATTTCACCCTGTGTATTTTCTCAAAGAGAGCTGCCAATAACATCTGCCAGCTGGAGATCCAGCTAGATATGGGTTAAGACAAAAGAAATGTGTGTCAGCATTTCATTGCATGACAAAGGGTGAAGGTTTTGGAAGTCTGCTGTGGCAGATTAGCACACAAAATGTACTTTTGCCTTTAAAACAAAACAGGGGGAAACACTTGCCTGATATTTTTGTTTTGGTGCATTGTTTTAGCCATGACCACACAAGGCACAGCTGTGAAGTGAGGGTCCCTCACCTCAGCTGCCAGGTTTAAGAATGTTTGTGGTCCCATTTCCCTTGAAATCTCAGCCCTGGCCCCTCTGGAGATTTTGTGCATCTTTTTCTGTTTTGTACTCTCTAATTTTCCAGGGTATGGCCCTGTTTCCTTCAGCTTAATACATGGATGATCACTGAGTGAGGAGCTTTGTGGTCTACAACCTCTTCAAAACCACTCCATGTACTTGTAGAAAATCAGCCTTACCTAGGAGAAGTCCTGGTCCTATTAAAAGTGCTGTTACTTCACTTATCTCCAACATTATTCATTACCCAGTTTGGAGGTCTGGATTCGCAAGGTCCCTCCTGTGTGTTCATGGACAATACTGATGTGGGCTTCTGTGTATTTTCACTTCAGTCTCTTTAAAATTCTACACAGATAAGAATAGCTTTATAATATTATTTTTCTGATTAACAGGCTGCACATGGGTAGGAAAAATTGGAAAGTGTAAAGTGTGTATTCCTATGCGCCATGAATTAAAAATGAAAACCACAGGTGGTTTGGGTTTTCTCCTTCTAAATCAAAACATGGTGACTGAGGCTTAGCCAAAACCAAAATATGGCTGCCCATGGCCCTTTTTTAATAAAAGTCCCTCAGATTTGTTATATATTCCACTGAAAATCTTTATTGTTAGCAAGTTAGTCACTGCAAGGGTCTTGCCCAGAATGAAGTTTCTCATTTAACTGGTTTTAAACATCTTTTTTTTGCTTAATATTCCTAGCATTTTGCAAGCACAGTACTTTATTTTTGAATAGGATACATCTCTGAGATTGCCTTCTGTTACATCCCAATATTCCTTTAAGAGAGAATTCTTTGTTTTGGCTTCTAATAAACATTATATTATGATAGCCTAAGAACCTTGAAGTCATGCAGCTAAAGCATTACAATGATAAGAATTCATTCTTTTTATCTTCTCTTGATGCTATCAAAAGATGTTTTGCTTAGTTCATTCTGTCAAACATTTAATAAGATTAATCATTTTCTGACCCTGGAAACTCAAGTACTTCAGTACACTGAAAAAATGATCAGGCATATAAATGGAAAAGATTTACATTGTTTTTTGTGTCCAAGAAGATAAGAGATCTATGCAGCAACAAATATTCAAGCTATTGCTCATCTTTATGAATAGTAAACTGTAGGCCTTAGAGGGTCAGACAAAGGCAAGTGTTGACTTATTTAACTATGTTCCAAAATAAAAAAAGTAATCACAAATTAACTATGTAATAATCCTGCTTAAGCTAGTTTAAAAAAATAAAATCACTGGAGCTATTGGAACAATTCCCTGCAGGAAAAAAGCTTTGTACATATTCCCCCCATCCACTTAATAATTTCCACTTATTTATTTTATTAACACATTATTTAAAAACTCCTAGGAACAGAGTTATAGAAGACTTGGTAAGTTTCTTTTTGAAGTTTTCTCAAAAATCGTTAAGTGTCTAAAAATTGCCCAAGAAAGTAAATGACATCCAAACCATAAATGAACGAGAAGCCTGAAAGTTGGAAACTGGCAGCATTTACAAATGACTGCTTTTTTTAGGTTTATTCTGTAATAGAAACTGAGTAAGAAAAATATAAGCATCTTTCTTCAGAGAAGTGCCAAACATCCATCCCTCAGAGCAGTGAAGATGTAATTTGTGAGTGCTCAGGGTTCTTACCCCTTGATCACAAATGTGGGGCTTTGACATTAGACACAAAGACTTGGGGTTTTTTTGGTTATAATATTATTTGTCTAAATGCTGTTAGAAGGCTGTCATTTTCCTAGATGCTAAATTCCTAAAGAGCAAATTTCACCTGGAGAATTCAAAACCACTTGGATCCTTGTGTCTGTTTGAATGTTTGAGGCTCTCCTAAAGCTTCCCCTACTGATCTCACATCCCTGCTGATTACACTGTATTTCTCCAGCAGTTCTAATTACTGGTAAGCCAACCGGTCTAAGACAACCTCAGGTATGCCAATAATACAAAAATCCTTCTGCATGCCATAATTTCTAAATTTTTCAACCACCTTCCCTGCCTTGGTGATCAGTGGCAGGGCTGCCAATCCAACCAATTGCCAAAAAATATTCCAGTAGCTTTGACTTAAACTCTGAACAGAACCAGCTCAAAAAACATGAGCTACATACCAATTTTGTTCCACTGCCTGACAGCAAATTAAAAAAAAAATCAGTATCTGCTACTTTTGGAGTGAGTGTAAGGCCTGGTTTTTATACATAGGTGATGCTTTGGAGCTTCTTCTAAGATGTTTCATAGGAGAGAGGAAGTAAGGGAAAAGTTCTGATTGCTCATTGTTGTACCTTCCTAGAGCAATGCAAAAGAGGTGTTGGCCTTCTGCAAGTGCTCTGCTTGCATCAAAAGCTCTGACCTCAGCCACCAGCGAGGAAGTTTCAAGACTTGTAGATAGAAAGGAAACACTTTACCTGTGGTGGAGGCAATGACAAAATATTTTTTAAAATTCTTTTCAGGGTTTAAAATCAATAATCTCTGCCAAACTTGAGCCTTCGAGTCTCCTTTGCTTTTTAAAAATTAAAGGAACTTCCAGCAGGAAAAGGTAGGCTTAGAAAACTGACTTTACTTTCTAATAAATAATTTAAAAAAATAGCTAAAATACCCTAACATTTTTTTAGATTTTATTTTAAACCACAATAATTTGCAAGGAAATGTGTCTGAAAAAAAAAGAATCAGCAGATTTGTGTGGATTAACGACAAAGTTCACTGTTAGAGTAAGGAGTGAGATTTTCAAAATACTGAGTTGAGTTCTTTTTATTTATTTCTGGTAATTGAATGCTTAGGTATCAAAACTGACATAAACTGTTTCTCTCTAGGATAAAGACAAAAGCTCTTGTTTTTAAAAAGCTGGAGTTTCATGAGCTGAGACTGTAGAAACCATCAACTAATGAGAATCATTGACATTATTGGAAGTGGCAACACTGTATATTTTGATTTAAAAACATCCTGTCACTTACAAATGTAATGAAATTTTCAAGATATTTGAAAGTTCTCTAACTTTTTGTCTCGTGTCTGTTAGAGAATAAGAAAATATTTTTATATATAGGATTTGATTGACTGAGTATGTTGATAGATGATTTTGTTGGAGGTTTATGTGACTATATGTGGATTGCATAATTTTGTGTTTTAACTATACTGTATATCTACTAACATATGTATTTTTATGTAGTGAGTAATACTGTAACATATGTTCATGTTTTAGTACTTTGGAGACAGTTCAAGTGAAAAGGAAATGGGATTTTATATCTCCTGGATGTTTATTTTGACCTTTACAGGTTCTTCAACAAACCTGAGAAGTTGCAGCTAGCGGGCAGTAGCAGCTGTGTGAGTGATGAACTGTGTTGTTTCCATATCTTACAATAATCAGGACTTAGTTTCCAGTGTAAGGGTGTTATAGGCAATTATCCTGGTATCCTGTATATGCTGATGTTGGCTGGGCTTGGTTAAAACCTGGCATGCACCCATTCCCATTCCCACACTACCCTTGGCTACAGAGCAGGGACTTGCTCCTGGGGCAGGACCAGCAGGGGCACCAGTTCACCTGTCATCAATAACAGGCCAAGAAGTTTTAAAGCCTCTTCTCCATCCTCAGGGTGCCAGACAAGACCCCCAGCTCTAGGAGCTTGCCATCTCTGGTATTTCAATAGAGGAAACACAGGCCAAGTGGGCTATGACATCAGTAAACCTCTTTTCCTGGGAGTTTTTGATGGCAGTGATAAGGGTAAAGGAAGACCTTCCTGGACAGCAAAGTCATTTGCTTACTGAAAGGCATATTAGAAGATCAAAACCATAGCAATCTATGCTCTAAATAAAACCTGCAAGGTTTTCCTTGCAGCCAGTGGTGAGTTCCACTGTAGGAACAGCTCTGTCTTGGAAATGAGGGAAGAATGTTCTCTCAATGCTTTCTCTGGCTGCTGCCAGCTCCTCAAAGCTTGTAGTTGTGCACAGAAATGTTTGATGCTATCAAGTAAATATCACCAGGACGGGGGGTGCACGAATGTAATTGTGCTTCCCTATCCTTTTCAAACAATCCATGACATCCCCCACCATGGTCCCTTAAATTTGTCATAAATGCCCTTTCCTTTTAGGCCTCCCCTTTTGATTCAACCCAATGCAGCATGTACATGTGCGCATATGTGTTATGAGACAATGCAGGTTAAAATGAGTTTAACTGAGGTGTATGTAATATTTATTTTTTTATATGTGTATATTCCATTGACTTCCACAGCCTTCAGCATGCAATTTGATTGACATTCACTTTTACAGTCAACTGAGCTGTACTGGTTTCCACTTGCAAAGTAAACAGCTGCTATTGTTATCTAGTTCTGGCTTTGCACAAACATTCTAGCACATAAATAATTTTTGATTAATTTCTTACTTCAGCTTTAACTTTTAATTAATGTCATTGCATATTTTACATGAAAGACAACGGCTTTAAAAAAATTAGTTATTGATCTCATTGAACAAATTTCTATAAATGTTCAACTCAAACAAGAGTGATTTTTACATCTCTTGTTCTGATCATTAATGACATTGCTAATACTCTCCTGGTAGAAAAAGCACTTTCTTGATTTTTCTAGCATGAGGGGAATATACAGGGCAACGTCTTAGATAGCACAATGGAGAGAGGGTTTATCACAAGAAAACAGAAGACTTGCTGTTCCTTCAAAGTTCAGATCAATCTGTTTAATCATTTGCTATCCTGTGCAAGCTGTGACACCGATTAATCAATTACTTGTTGCAGATATTCCTATCTGACATGGATATTCCTATCTGACTTGGATTTCCACATCTGAGTCCCCTAGAATAACTGAGATTGGCAGTACCTGGGGGACCGTTCTCCTCCTGTGGAAATCATCTTCTCACATGCATTAAGAGCTGCAATTTAACAAACACAGCAACATTTTTGCTTTTGGCCTAGAATTCTCTGTAGTTCTACCACATATTCAGGAAGGATTAAAGCACTTCTTTACGTCCTACAATTAAAATCAGGCTTGTTGGCTGATCTTCACTTAGTTTTGTGGCTTTTCTTCTTGATGCTGGTGTGGTTCATAGTAAAGAAATTACTCACAAATAGCAATGTAACCGTATCTACAGCACCAGTGTTTTCCAGCACAGCAGTAACAGCCTGTGCCAGGAGGAGAGGCTCAGTGGTGTACCTGCAAAAACCCTTGCCAGAAGAGAAGTCGAAAAGTATTTTTTGTGACATAGTGGAAAAAATAGAGGGAATAGCTATCTGAAGTTATCCTCATTTCAGTTGTTCCCCGCCCAATTAATCTTTGATTTACCACTACTTACCGCCATGAGCAATCCAACTCTTCTTTTGTTCAAGTGCTACTTCTGCTTTGTGATCTGGAAGCTGTGCAGATTGTTCTCTGCCAAAATACAGGAAACAACAAACTGGATGAGGAAAAAAAGCAAATGCAGCCTTTCTTCTGACACTCTGCTCAAAATGGTACAGTACTATAGGGTTCTGTCCATGACAACAAATACAGAATTAGCAGAAATCAACAGAATTTATGATATTTGTTAATTATGTCCTTCTTCCACCCAAGGGGACTTCCTTTATAGATCTAAGTATCTAGTGTCATGAGAAAATCAAACATTTTCATTCCCTATGCTACAGTAAGGACCGCAATTCAAGTAGTATAAACCAAGAGAAACTCCCTTGAAGAGAAATTATCTCTAAAATATTTTTTTATGCCATAAGATTTATAAGCCATGATCCCTGGGCCCTGTGTGGAGGTGTGAAGGCTTCTCTAACCTACTCACAGGTTGTCATTGACTGCTTTTTGGAGGTGCAGTCATCCTGTCCTCACATGCTATTCACTGTGAGGAGAAAAGCCCTATT
Source organism: Rhabdornis inornatus (assembly GCA_013397075.1). Lineage (NCBI taxonomy): Eukaryota > Metazoa > Chordata > Aves > Passeriformes > Rhabdornithidae > Rhabdornis > Rhabdornis inornatus. Next base: position 4,619,794 of record VWZS01006721.1, read on the forward strand.
GTGGAGTGCCCTATTAGTGTTACTATTTTCCCACCCATGCATCTCTTGTTTTATCTGCTGTAGGTGATCCAAAGATAATCCTGGGCTCGTGACAGCTCTTGTCTTCACCTGTCCAACCCCAGCCTCTTCTCTAACACACAGTCTGGACTCTGGTCTCAGTTTCCAGGGCAACCACAAAATCCTCTGTCTATCCTTCAGATTCATCATCTAGGTTCACATTGCTTCCAGGATCACTTCAGGGGAGGACTTAGGGTCTAGTAAGTTCCCTGTGCTGCCTGGCCCCTGCAGGCTGTAGGGAAAGAGGAGCATTCCACAAAGCCTTGGGAAGCACCAGTGCTGTGACAGAGGAATCTCTCACTGTGCCTGAGCACTAATTCACCTGACTCTTGTCACTAAGAAAGCAGAATCACCAATGGGATGAGCACAGGTTAGAGATGACCCCAGTGACATCCCTGCAGTGTCAGTGTTTGCTAAACCCCATCTGGCACTGTCCTCATAAAATTCTAGCGAAGGAGAAGAGAAAGCACAGCTAGCATAAACTAGCAGTATGATGTGTAGTATTATAAGGCTGGACAGCAAATGCATCACTGAAGTCTTTCAGAGGTTTGCAGCATTTTCAACTTCTCTTTCTTTAACTCCTTGTCTTTCCTAGCATGGGTGTGTTTTGCACTTGGGTTGTATTGATCCTGCCTGAAGGCTGGGAAGAACTCATGCACTCTGCCTGAGAGATAATATGACAGCAGCAGAGAAATTAACAATTTCTCTTCTCCCTACCAGAGGGGAATACATATTTTCTCATGCCTTAGTGTGCAACAGGTATGGTTACGAAAACCTGGGTTGAGAATTGGACTGCTCTGGGAGACTAATTTTGTAGGGGAAAAACTGAACCATAAAAGTCAAAAACACTCTTACAGGAAGATAGGTCCAAAAACCTTAATCAAAAAATGTGTTGTCTCTCAGGAGATGCTGAACAAGGAACTGGGATTACTATCAATGAATATCCCTGTCAGGACTTGCTCAGGTGAGTGGGTGTGAGAGCTGGTGATGCCTGTTTCTGCCTCCACATCCCACTGGAAGGAGTGTAAGTGTGTTATGGACAAGACCAAGACCATCCTTGAAGGAGAGCCTGTCACCATGTTATCTTGCACACTGACCACAGTTTTGATGTAGGGCAGAAAAAAAGCCCAACCTTTTTTTTTCGTGAAGATATGAGTTGTTCTCAGTACCAGAACTATATGAGGTCTTTCATAAAGTAGAAGTAGGGAAGAATGAAAAAAAGTAAAGGTTCCTGACTTGGACCAGTGATGTGAGGTCCAGTCTTGCACTGGAAGGCAGCCTCCACGTGTGAGACCCCCACCTATCCCCTCTGTCGGCATCAGCTTTGGCAGATGTGGAACCAGGAAACCAAAACAACACTCAAAGCAAGTACCAAACTTCTGAGAAATTGCTTTCAAGCAGACATAATCAGGGACACCATCAGAAAACAGGCAAGTTTTGTTTTCCTCTGCAGGAGCCAGCAGAAACAGCAGAGCTGTGTGATTTCCCAGTGCTCTCTCTGAGTGACAATAACTGCAATTAATGGGTAGGACACTGCCTGTGTGGGTGACACTGTGCTGTAGTGCTGGGGAGGAGGATGCTCCCACCTTTCAAACAATCATTTGTAGGAATGGAGAGCAATTAAGTGTCTCACAGCGAAGGGAGCTAAGTGACAACAACGTGTACAGCTAGAAAGTTGTTTTTTCAAAAAATAAAAGCAAGTTTCTACAACCAGTAACCTGGCATCAGGATTTTCAACTGTCTGCTTCTGTGACCTATGACCTTTCCAAGATGATCATCTCTTAGGAGAAGGACATGGTAGCAGGGCTGGAGATCTCATTGCCAGAGCTAGGGGTGGGGGAAGCATCCTGAGAAGCCAAAGGCACTGCCTGCAGGGGCTGGGGGAGGCCATGGCACAGCACTACTGCCCTGCTACTACAGCAGTCCTCTTCAAAAGCATCCGAGGTGGCTGAGACAGCCCTGGTGATCTCAGAGTACAGCCCACTCTTGGGGGCTGCATTCACAGTCAGCCTCAGATGTGAACCTGATTCTAAAGGATCAAAGATGTTAATTAATGTAATTATCCCTTTTAATGCAGGCAGACATGGATACAGACTCCTCCAAGCTAGAATTATTGTCATGGAAGGGGTCTCTTTGCTCAGTGGAGGATTTTTGATGTGACATTCCTAAACTTTCCCTTCCCAGCAACATGACTCACTCCCTGCAGACCACACGGCTCAGTGGTGCAAAGGCAGCTGGAACATGTGAGACTGATCTCCTGGATATTATCACAAAAACATGGCCACTTCCTGGTGAAAACAATCAGTCTAGCAGATGTTAGGTGGAAGTTCTAGCAAGGAGATTTAGGGAAGAAAAATCTATTTTTTGTATTGGTATCTCTAATCTTGTGTAGTTGGAGAATGTAGGTCACCAGAAGCTGAGCTTCCATAAAAGGAACAAAGCATTAGATATAGGTATATAATTTTAAGAAAAAAAAAACTTGCAAGTAGGTGGACCATAAGATCCTCTATCCTGGCTCAAAGCAAAGGTCAATCTATCTCCAGTCTTGTAGGGATGTTGGCACATGCAGAGGTTGCTTTAAGTGATAATTTCCACACTATGGTTTGCAATTTAGTTGAATTTGTCCCTTCAGCTTTTTCAGGAGGAGTACCATTTTTCTTAATAGAACACTTTTCACTTCCTCAAAATTAAAAAAAAAAGCCTTCTTCTACAGATCCAGTTGGAGTCAGGTCTTTCAATTCATTTCTCCCAGAGTTCAGCTCTGGTTTGGGAGCCTGCGTGACTGACTACAAAGATGAGTTTCAAATAAAAATAATTCATGTAACATTTCTGAGAGTTTTATTGTCACCAAGAACTTTTCTTCTCTCAGATCTGGGATTCACCCCACTGACTTTCTGACAGACTTCCTGCTCCTGAAACTTTTGAAAAAGGTTTTATTATTAACTTTTATTCGTTTAATGAGTTCCTTTAATAAGTTGCTCCTCACTAAATTGGCAGGCCTTCCTGAGGTTTAACATTTACCCTGTCAGGATTTATGCACCTCTCCTTTTTGGGATGCAATTTGTCTTTTCTGAGGCCATTTTTACCTGTAGCCACCTTTCCTCCTCTTCCAGTGGCAGACTATGAGGCCAGTTATATCTTGGGTACACCAGCATCAGATATACATCAGATATAACATTCTCACCAGGCAGCCACTGTTCCCTCACCCTGAGGGACCTGAAACTCTTCTCATGTGTTGTTCAGAAAACTGAAAAACAGCCAAATATGGGTTTTTTTGGTTTTTTTTTTTGTTTTTTTAATAATATGATTATGATAAAAAAATGTTCCAGGTTGGGATTTTGCATGCTGAGTTTCAGTGTGGAGTGAGTTTTTATGGCTGAGTTGTACACCCCCTAAAATATGGTTTTATAATGGAAATGCTGACACAACCTTTATACAGCCCCAGCCATAATTCTGGATGATGAAAAATATCTTATAGAGAAAGCCAAGATAAGTGGATTTCTGCTATAAAGAGTGAGAGAATGAGAAGCACACCTTTTAGCTAAGTATTTTCGTTCTTTGTTTTAATTTTGACCAAAGAACAAGTCATATATCTAGAAGGGCAGGTTTTTATAGTCATACTTCATGTTTGTATAAGACTAAATTATGTTTTTAATCTTTCTAGCTACCTAAAGTAATTCTTCCAGGAATATCACTGTTTCCCAAGGCAAAAATCAGACTTATGCCTGCTATTGATAAATAGGCATTTTCAAAGGAATTTTATTAAAAACTGGAGGATATCACTGGAAATACAAAGGAGTGTTTTCAAATAAAACAGCACTCAGAGGAAAGTGTGTTAGAAGTAACAGACTGGATATAATTGAAACCGACCTCATAAAAATCTACAATGTATTTTTGTGATGCTTCTTTTCAAGGTCATTTCAGGACAACTGAGGATCTGGGAAGTAATGATACTCATCACCAGACAACACTCAGAGTTTATTTCAGCTATAGATCCAAAACTCTGGATATTTACTTAATGATATGTGCAATATCAGAATCCCTTCAGTTGGAAAATCACCATGATAACACCAGAAAATATTAGAACAGGTTACTCTTGTGATTTTCTGTACTTCATTCTTATTTCAAAGTAGATTTTTTTCTAAAAGCAATGTTTCAGTTAAATATTTCAGTTTGTTTTCTTCTTTATGTGATCTTTTATTTAAATTCCTAAGGATAGGAAAGACAAAAGGGAAATTTTTAGGCTTTTTGGTAACATGACGTGCAAGTTAAATTTCAGACCTTGGATTACACTGTACTTCTATATTTACCATCATCCCAGTTTTGGGGGCTGTTCAAGAATGCACTGGAAAAAAACATCTCTTTTCACTTCAAACCATTCAGTTTTAAATATATAAAATATTTTAATAGCAACCTATAAATTGATCTACTTGGTCAGATTTGTGCCTCGGTGACCTTTTCAAGACTGCAGCTTTTCATTGCTATTTGAGAGCAGAGCCAGCTGTGAAATATTGACCGTCCTTATCTTCCTGTCATCAGCTGGGTGGAATTCACATCCTCTGCATCACAGAAGAGTCTGGGCTGCTGATCCAGCCTCCACTGGCTGGCAGGTTTGCAGGGCATTTCGCACTCTGCCACCAAGGGTCTTGCTGAAATAAAGGAGGGACTTCAACCTTGAGGCAGCTGAGCATTTGTTTGCCTGAGCAGGTGTTTCCCAATTGGCGTGAGAAAAACATCAACAGGCTTCAGAGAGGCTATGACACTGTCTCCAGACCGTACAGGAAATCTGTGGTGGGGCCAAGAATAGGACTCAGGTGCATGGCTTTGCACCTCAACCACAAGACCTTTGCTTTCTTCCTCGCCCAGTGTCACCAACGTCACTGACGCAGCGGCTAGCGAAAAAAGCGTTGCACTGACGTAATCAGCTGCTCTCTGGTGCAGACTGGAGAACAAATACTTCTCCAGAAATGTTCAGCCAGCCTCTGAAAATTTAATTGAGGGCTGCGTGTGTTGGCTGCAACCATGGTTATTTGCTTAAAGAAAGATACATAAAAGAAAATGTTTATTCAAATTAGAACAAACTATTTTCTTCTTTACATGAAATTTCATTTCTTAGGTTTTGAAGCAGACAGGTACTAATGCAAAAGTAGGGTTTTCTTCTTAGTTTCAGCATGGGTGTCTGCATCCCCTGTGGCTCCCCATGGGCTGCAGGGGCACAGCTGCTTCACCATGGTCTCACCACAGCTTGAAGAGGAATCTTGGCTCCAGTGCCTGCAGCACCTTCCCGCCTTCCTTCTCCACTTGGTGTCTTCATGTTGTTTCCCTCACACATTCTCACCTCCTCCTCTTCTCTGACTGGAATTACAAACTGCACCATGACCTTTGTTTTGAATTCTTCTTTAATGAGTTATCACAGAGGTGTTACCACCATCTCTAATTGGCCCAGCCTTGGCCAGTGGCATGTCCATCTTCAGAGTCAGCAGGGATTGGCTCTGCTGGATATGCTGGAACCTTCTGGCAGCTTCTCACAGAAGCCATCTCTTTTAGCTCCCCCACCCTGGTACCAAAAACCAGGCCATGCAAAACCAATACAATTTTCAGATGTTAATTTATCATCTCTCTGATTTTGAGTTAATCATAAAACATTCTCATAAGGAACAAATGTTCCTACACAGAAGGATGCTGCAGTTATAGCAGAGCCTGTGCCCAGGGTTGGCAGTGCTGAAGATGCACATCTGACTTTGGTCCCTCCTGAAACTGTGGCACCATCAGCAGTCCCTGGCTGCTCTCCTGCCTGCCAGCATCCCTTTGGAGCGGGGAAACCAGCACTGAGGCCAGCTGGAAGTTTGTGAATCCAACTGATACCTGCAAGGGGCATCAGAGGTGAAATTACTTTGAAGAAGTGTAAGTTGGGGTGAAACTCAAAAGCTGATGAATTCCTTTTGGGCAGCTCTGCATGAAATTCTGTGCGAGGTCATGAAAACTGACTATACATTTTTATTCAGCTGAAGACAGAGAGAGCTGTCAGGTTGCTGCTCCTGAAACATCCAGGTGTGAAGTGAGAGCTGCTGTCAAAATGTTTACAAAGAGCACCAAAAAAAAGGAGTAATTATGAAAAGCAGCAAAAAAATCCTTTGAGGGTTGCACCCCTCACAAAGAAAGTAAGAACCCAGGTTCATATGAACACCGAAGCATTTTCTTATTCTTTGAGATTCTAAAAAAAATGTGCAGTTGGCTTACACTACATATTCAGGGAAGTGTTATCCAAAAAAAATTTCAGAAAAAGGTGAAACTGTTAAAAGTTTGAGCAGGAACAATGGAGGAAAGCAAGATTTTCCTTTTTCTTCATATATTCTCACATTCCATGGCAAAATACAATGATTTGTATTGCAGGTGATGGAATCAACTTCAGAAAGAGTTGAAATCTATTGGTGCCTATCCTGAAATACAAGAAGTTGTTTAATCTTTAAATGGAATAATTTTTTTTTAATTAATTTTATTGATGTTTCTGTTCCGAAAAATTGCTTAAGCAATTCTGGCCATATTAAAAAAAAAAATGTGCAAAAGTCTCTTCTAGTTTTGCAGAAATGAAGAATGCTTCGTGAGGGTCCTCCTAGAAACAGTTCCAAACTTTTGAGTTGCATTAGATTAAGGTTATTTACTTGAGACAAAGGACTATGTATGGCCTTCATTTGGACTGCATAGCTGTGGTGCACAATTATTAAATCATCTTTATTGTCCATAAAGTGTATAGTTATTAAAATTAATTTATTTTAAGAACAGAGGCTTTTTTTTCAGTCCAGAAGATTTTGATTCTGAAGGAATTATGGTGAAAGTAGTACAGGATGAAACACACACACTTCTTATGTTACTTAAACTGTTTCTTAGTAAGAAAACAAGAAGATTTAGGTACAAATGGCTACAAATAACGCAGTCAACCTCTAGACAACAGTATTTCAGCCCCTTGGTGAACATAACAGTGGCATATTTTCTTTCTGTGTTACACAAAACTCCAGGTGATCTGTATTTGCTGTTCTGTACTGGTTTAATTATCCTTAAAACCATTAATAACATACATATGATTCTTTTTCTAAGGAAAGCAAAATAAGGGCTTTGTTCAGCAATGAGATAAAATGAGAATTTTACAGTCTTTGGTGCTCTGCACAACAAAGCCAGGCTTTGGGGCAGATTCTTGGATGCTGGTGAGTGTATTCTACGGCTGCAGTAGAAATGAAGCGTTGGGTAGCTCCTGAGAACAGACTTGATCCTGAAGTCACTATTTATGCATCACTCTTATTCCAATCTGTGGGAGTTTTGCATGAGTTAAGTGTCAGTCACTTTGACATTTAGGCCAGCTGGTTGAATGATCCACCATGACTGTATGGCACATTTTAATCTGAATTTTCTTCTCCATACAGTATTCCATCTCTGGCTTTGCTACCTGACCTCTAGCTAGTTTGTGAATGCCAAAGGCATAATTTAACACATCTGGATTAGAAAGCAGTCTTGGAAGGAGTTTTCTGGCAGGGAAAAACTGGTAGGTGGGTAACAGCTGGAGGGGAAATCAGCTGGAAAAAGAGACAGGAATTTCAGCTTTACCTCTGAAGTACCTGTGAGTGCACCCAAGCTTTGCATGATTCAGCTTCCTGACGGTACAAACAGGGCCAAGACAGTAAGATTTACCTTTGCTCAGAGAAATGTTTGGGGTCAACTGCAAAACCCAGAACAAACCACATTAGTAGCAGAAACTAAAAGCTGCAGGAAGTGTTTCCTGTGAAATGCTGCTTGAGAAAGCCGAAGAGCTTCCCCTTTGTCTTGTCGTTTTGTGGTTTTTTTTTTTTTTTTTAAATTTAGTTTTTTTTTTTTGGTCCCCTGGAAGGAGATCTCAGTTTCTTAGTTGATTTGAGACATCTTGTTTTATTTGGGCTCCACAGATCCTACGCTCTTGCAGCTCATTGATGGGGTGAATGTAATTCCTATTATGAAGTATCTCAAAGGAAAATCTCATAAAGCTTAGTTAAAAATGCCTCTTCAGCAAATTCTCCCTTTTGTCTGCTGAGAACTTTCTCCACGTGAATGAGAATTAGCTAAAAACCCTCTCAAATTTTCCTTCCCAGAAAATAGTTCTTTCCCCATGCTTATTCCTGATGATTGATTGAAATGTCTTGCTTTCACCCTCTTGCACTGGTTTTTGCTCTTATTCTACATTTCCACGAACATGTCTTTCTTGTCTCTGTTCTATACCTATTTTCTTTGGCTCCAGCTTATTGTAGCATTTAAGAATACATTTATCTTGGAGCACGCAAGCCGTTCTGTTTCTCTGTAGTGGGATTAATTATGTACTCAAGGACTTTGTTTAGCCAAAATTTTGCTTGCACTATGCTATTCTATTTAAGAACTGAAATGGTGTGGTAATTTTCATCCAAGTTACATCACCATCATATTTTTTGCATTGGAGAGGTGGGAATGTCATAGGGCAAGCTTGACATGCAATAAAATGTCAAGTGTCAAAACTTTGCAATTTGTTTTTAGATGCAGTCTACTTCTCTCAAGTTTTAGGTAATTTGTGCATAGATGCTTTAAAAAAAAAAAAAATTATTTCTAGAAAAAAAATCTTTTAGGTGATCCAGAGAACTATTCAGGACTCTAACACAGACACTTATTGTCATTTTCTACACCCTCTGTGTCTGACAGGTCTATGTAGAGCTGACAGATGTAACAAAAGACCTCTAGGTGACCCATTCAATAAAGCATCTTGCTGGGCAATTAAAATAGCAATAAACACATGTGCTTAGGTATTTGCATTCCACCCCATCTTTTAGCTCTCCAGAACATTTTTGTAATGGAAATAATGTTCAGTTGCAGAAAATATTTAGCATCTTTATTTATTAGGATCATAAAGCATAAGCAACCACTGAAAAAATTATAAAGACAATAAAAATCTCAACATAAAAGTAAGTATAATTTTGTTGTAAATATTTTTAAATATGCCTGCACTGTTCTTTGGGCCCAAATTAATGATTTATACTACAAATCAGTGAGTGCAAATTTTAAGTTATTCCCTTTGTAAATCATAGCTTGACCCAGTTCTCTTGGGGTAGTGGAACACTTTGGTACCATGTGCTCACGGGTATCTAAAAAGTGAAAATCTGACTTCCTTAGTGTGTTCATCACCTCTTATTGGTATGTGATTTAGCATGGGCTTAGCAGTCCTACAGCCTTCTTGCTTTGTAGGAGTTATGAATCATGTGAAGTCTGTCTTGAGACTCTAAATCAATCTACCCTTCAGCAGCCATCAGTGTGCTTTAGTGTTCAAGCTGAATATGTCTTTTGCAGAGCAGCGCTGACAAATACACAAAATGGGATCAGATGTCATGGCAAAAATCCTGCTGTGCAAGCCCTGCAAGTCAGTATAGCAAATCTAAAAGAATCTTCATTTTCCCTCAATTAGAAAACATTCTGCTCTTGTATTTGATTCCAGAGCTTTAACCTTGTTACTACAGTGGAGTAGCATGTAACTAGCAAGTCAAAAAGAAAAACCAATGTGACCTTCTATCTGTGACTCAATTTCTTAGTAAAATGAGATACTTCAAACAGACCACTGTGAAAACAAGACAGTTTGGTAAAAACAAGGTTATTTTAAGATTTGCACTAGAACTCTTCACCTTCAAGGAGCCCACCACAAGCTTAATATATCAGGATTCAGAAGACAAAGGAGAAATCACATTGTTTTACAGCTTGTCAATACTTATATGCATTTATTTACATATCTATTCACACACACACATATATATACAAATATATATGTGATATAAGAACATAATTGTTTCCAGCAGGGATACACAAAACACATATCCTTCCTTATCAGATGATTGCCATTTAATGAGAAGCATTAGGAAGGAGACCTACATTCAGAAAGTTTAGCAGAACTCAAGACTGACCTGTTCAACAAACTTCCTTTCCAGATGCCTTTTGGGGAGTTATTATTATTCCCATATTAAAAAGGATGAAATATTGTGATCAAATGGGATACCATCATTGATTAAATAAGTCCTCAGAGGCTACATGAAGTGAGAAATAAAAGCAACCTCTATATTAAGTCAAATGTGCTGACTCCTTTTTTTCATCTTTCCATTTATTTTCCCAGCAGACACATAAAGCATTATACAATTGTCCGTATAAAACTTGTTTTGCATATGTCTCATCCCCAAAAAGTTAAGTCATAAGAGGTTCAATACTTGTGGTTTAAAATATCTTTTTGATAACTAAATTGGCTAGCTAATTCTGCTGCCTCACAAAATACCTCCTGGTCTGCCTTGCTCTGTCCCATTCCATGCACCCAAGCAGGAAAATGTCAGGTGGAAAAGAAAATGCTGCCTGGAATATTTATCTGCACTGGCTGCTTGGGCCTCTTCAGAGGAGAACTTGTCCTGATACACGACAATTATACTTTAAACAAAGATATTCTGCAGACCACAGGTTCCTGTAAATCTCCATTATAATTCACATAAGCAAAATAGAGATGGAGGGTTATACAGACGGCTTGCTACTGCAGTGACTTCCTTCAGCATATAAATGGTCTCGTACAGTTTGAGAAGGCCAATTAGGAGCTGAAGTCTCAATTTAAGACACAGTTTTTCTCCGCTACCACTTAAAGTTTATTAAATATAAATACTTCATTCTCATTAGTGGCCAAAAGGAAGTTTTATTTTCTAATAAAACAACACAGAAGTCATGAAATCTCAAAATTATGCAGCATTAATATCTCTAGTAGACATTGCAAAGGTGTTGTTTTTTTTTTTCAAAACACAATCCTTGGAATGACTCTGAGCCTTAAGTGGAGGAGTACATTTAATACTCCGGTATTCATCCCACATGGTGCTCAGTTCTTGTTTAGAGTACCACAATCAAGGCTCTGCAACCCACTGTGAAGTTTGGCTGTGACTCAATTCCCCCAGTTCGTGCTCCTAGATGACTGGATGACCCAATAACTCTATGGCTCTTGGACACATCCTGTCCCACCCAGTACAAGGAAGGTAAGCAGGCAGAATTAGCAAAATATTCATCCCTGAAATGGAGGAGGATCTTTGGTTCCTGGTTAGATTCCTGCATTTTCGGATGCAAACTCCTGTTTAGATGGAGGGAGTGCAAAGATACAAATCTTTTCTCTCCCTCTTCCTCCAGCCACTAGAGTTTATTTAACAAGGAGCTGCTGCTCTACTTTAGAAGAGCTAACTGCTGGATTACAGGCCACCTACATCCCAAAATGATGACCAGCAGCTGGAGAGATTTTGTTCCAGAAGGATGTGATGGCTGGTACCTGTCAAGACTGGGATTTCAGGCAAAACCTTGTCAATCCTGGTGATGGGCCAGGAGGATGAGGAGCACATGTGTTGAGGTTAATCCCTCCCCATGGTGTGGGCTGTTTTGGTTCCTTTCATAATGAAACTTGATTTCTAAAAATTCTAACCCAAACTCCACAGCTGCAAGGGGAGTGATCTGGTCCCAGGGATGCTCCATCCAAACTAAACTGCTTCAGGTGAAAAATACCCTTCTCTTTCCAGGACCAGACTTCTAACACTGCAGCAGAGTTGCCCTGGCCCATTGCCTTCTTACTTGTTTCAACACACTGCTGGATTTTTGGCTCTTGCTCCTTGCTCAGCTATATATATATGTTTTTTTTATGGTAGCCTATCACCAATCCTGTCACTTTTCCCTCTTTATTTTCCCATTTTACCAGGTGTAGCTTAGCATGTTCAAAAGCTGTAAGTGGGCCTAAATCAGTCTTGATGCAAGCACTGCTCCACTGACACCAGAGTTAGGGACACTATAACAGGATGGACTTGGCACTGTGGATGCATTGCACCTCCCAAGACTTTGTTATCTCCTTTATTTGTTTCCCACACAGCTGCTGCATCTAAACCCAACTGTAAAAAGCACCCTTAGATATTATAAAAATTAAAACTTCCTGTAGCTCATTCCGCATGGCTCTGCTGCTGGAATGGCTTCAGATTCCTACTCCCCCACAGTCTCACTGCAAGGACTTGGGCAGGTGAAGCTGTTTGACCTGTGTCCTGTTATTTACCTGCACCCTCTCAGCAAAAAAGACTTCCTCATACTCTCCCCACCAATTTCTCCCTTTCTCCTCCCAGTTTTAGGAATCAGCAGAAGTAGAAAGGCTAGGTTGCTCTTCAGGAGAAACCAAGTATGTCCATTTTCTAGGTCTTGAACAGAGAGGAGATACCAACTAAAATTGTTTGTAAGACTTCCACTTGCAGAATAGTGGATAAATCTCCCTTTTTTGAGAACATTTCAGCACTGAATTTACCAGGGTCACACAAAATTGGGAGGTTGCCAGGTGCAGGGCATCTTCCTTTCTGCTGTGAACTCAACTCAGCAGCAACCAGAAGAATAAATTTATGTGATAAGTAAATTAAAATAATAAATACATGACATCTCACATTAGCTTGTGACATTAAAGTGTGGAACCAGGCATAAAGGAGTGGAAAACAAGAAGGAAAATCTGCAGATTTTACAAGAGGTGGGGACAGAAAAGGGAGAACAGGAAATTGTGCAAACTTTAATCTCAACTACTTACGACTTGCTCTGGGGATTGCATTTCTCTATAGTCTTCCTCTACCTTGGCTGACACTGCCTATAAACATTTTATGAGACATGCTAAGTATTTTATTCAAAAAGTGAGTTGTATTGCCTTGCACTGTAGGTCAAGGTGAAGAGAAAACATTGCCAGAATACTTAGTTAATTCCTTTCATCTTTCCCGTGGTGTCATTAATTCTTATCTGTTCCCACAGGTATTGCAAAGCCATCCGTTTTCTCCAGTGGTGTAGTATAAGAGTAAAATCCTTTGATTTCACATACTAACTGTTTTTGATGCTGGTTTTGTTCATTTTGAGATCAAATTTGTGCTTTCTTGCTTGTGATGTTTCTATCATACTCTCATGCTTTTCTTTTCTGGGAGTTCAGGAGTTTATATTAACATTTTTGCCATCCCCCTGTGTGTGAGTGGTTTGATGTTGATGTGTACGTGGTAACAGCAGTTGCTTTAGTCATAGTATTCAAAGACCCTATGAATTAATTAACTCTTTGGGGGGCTTCCATCCCAGGTGTTACCTGCAAGTCTGCCTTTTGCAATCAAAACCTGCCTGGGGCTTCCCTGCTCCCATTATGCTGAAGTGGGAACCCACCAGCCGCTCCTGAGTCCTGTTCTGGTGTCAGAAGTGATCCTTCTTCATGCATGAGGAGTCCTTGACAAGCTCTGTCAGCATTCTTCACAGGGAATGTCTTGTTTGGGATAGTAAAAGGTTTATAAAAATTATTTAAGGCAAACAAGATAGCTAAGGTCATTAGCAGAAACTTTTTGTTGGCAAAACTTTCAAATACCTCTCACTTCAGCATGTCCAGTTTCAGGAGAAGACTATGCCCTGCATTCTACTGCATTTGAAAAATCCTTCTAATATTATCATTAATACATCTGGGAAGCAGATATTATACACCTAATTTACTTCTCCAGTTACTTTCTTAACTTGAAAGTTGAGACCAAGGATTGGGATGGCCCAGCCACGAGGGATGTTACGTGCACTCCCCAGACTACAGACAAATGTAGACATTCACAGACAATACAGGCAGCTTGCCACTCCAGAGATTAACAGCAGATAGGTAGATGTTGGTAAAGGAAGATGCCACTGGTGTGTGAGATTATTATACTGCTAAATTAATGAGAAAGTCATTTGATCTTAAAATTCAAGTGTGAGCTTTAATAACTCCAGTAATTCTCAGCAAACAGAACAAATTAAGGTAAATGAAAACTAATTTCATACTAGAGAACAAACACCTGTGAGAGGGAGCTTTTGCCCCTGCCTTGTTTGTTGACTTGCAAAGGGAATGAAGTTGAATATTTCAGCATGTTTTAGTAAAATCCATAATTCTAAAGCACAAGAGAACTTATTTTCTGTTCCTCAGGACTTTGATCCTTTAATTCACCGTAAGTAATTAAACAGCCATGTCAGCATGAATTTCAATGTGAGCACCTGGTGAATATTTTTCCAGTCTGTACAATGGAATTTAAATATATTTTCTTTTTTTTTTAATATTGCAAAATATGATTTTACCCAAATGACTCAGAAGAGCATTTCTGTATTTTTTTCCTTCTTTCCAGATGCATCTATGTGTGGCTTCTGTATTTCCATTACTATCAGAGACACGTAGCAGAATTGGTCATTGCTTCTGTTTCTGATCACAGTTTTGGGAGCTGAGGTTTAATATGTAATAAAAAAAGCAGACATGGTAAAGATTTTTTCTTTATGCTGAAATGGCTGTGAGAACTTATGTCAGAGCCCACTGCACATCAAGAGCGCATCAAAATGAGTTTTGCTGCTTTCATTAGGCTTTCACACAGAAGCTTCCTCTGAAGTAACTCAGTGCATAAATGGAGGAGACATGTCCTGGAGTGCTGGGAAAATGAGAGCTTATGGCATAACTCCTCCAAAGGACACAAAAGTAGGCAGTGATCAAGTCTACCAAACACTGCTGGATTTGTTTAATACAGTATATAATGGCCTATTTATACTAGATAGAGCAATACTTTCAGGCTGCCCTGGGAGGAGGAAAACACCCCCTTCAAAAGTCAGCATGAACATCTGAGAAGACTGCAGTAATACTTTCGTATATTCAGAACTGGCTTGTTTTTTCATATATGTCCTAATACATCATATTCTGGTATACTTTGTATGAAAACCTTTTTATTGCTGTTTTTTAGTGGTGTCAACTCAACAGGTTGGGTTTCATTTCTGTTAATGAGAATTACTTACTTTGTTTCACCTCTGCTCAGGAATTTTAGAAATGTAAATGTCCTTTTTTTTATTTTATTTTTTTTAATCTCCAGTGTAAGTTTTGTTACTCTTCTTCACATATTTTTAAGAGAAGTCCTTCATACAAATGAAGAAACACAGCCATCCATAGCATGGAGGATAGCTACATTTCATGGAGCAAAATTTTTCCAAGCAAGGAATAGTACTGCTGCTTTCAGGAGCCAGAGACCTTAGCAGTCACTTCTCCCAAGAGCAAAGAGATTCTAGTTTATTTTTTATATCAATAGTGATTTTGATTTCCTAAAAAACTTACTGATCAAAGTAATTGATTGTTGCAAGTCCCACTTACACGGATCAGTATCATCATTATGTTTAAAACCTGCATTTGTTAACCTGATTTTTTTGTGTGTCTAGTTCAGCCCTGGATGTGAAATTAAATCATGTGGTTGTTCACTATTGAGGGTTTCTCTGTAAATGAACACTTGAGAACTGTGCTCCAAATGTGGAAGGAAAAAAGGCATCACAGAGCCCCACAGGCTATGAGAATAATTGCAAAGGGCTGATAATTGACCCTTATGGAGCAGTGAGTAGATATTCATATGGATGGTCTATATTTAACGATAAAAGATATTTAAAGTAACTGGAACTCCGCTGAGTTGTCGTATGTTATGAATTCTCTCCTTGGCCAAAAACACCTTGGTTGCCATTATATCCACAGGTTCATGATGATGAATCATATCAGGCAAAGACTATTTAATCTTTGACTCCAGGGCTGTGTTCAACCTTGAACAAATCCATGACTGTCAGTTATATTCATAATTTGCTTTCTTAAATACTGATATATTTGATGAAATTAGGCAATAAAAAATGCTTCCCATTAACTACTTAGTCCTGTTCCTATTTCTGCTCATGTACACTTGAAATGCCTGTCTGGTGCTGAGCACTGAACAAAACAGCCCGAAAGATTCAGGGCAGAGCTACATGCAGGAATTATGCTCAGTCTTATGCAGTATTTAGGACATCATGAGAAACAGTCTCCACACAGATACTGGGGAACAAGTTTTGGAGGGACTTTATTATGTTCTTTATATCAGCTTGTGTCAACTCTTTGCATACTTTCTTTGCAGTTCCTCTCACCACTTTGCCATGTCCTTTCTGTATGGTCTGTGCAAAAGTAGTTTTATGACCAAATTCACATTATTTTCTCCCTGACATCCTTCCTCTTTCCAGTCTGAATTCTGTGTTTCACACTGAGTCTTCTTGAAGACAGAAGCAGTCTCATATGCAATCTTCCACGTATGTAAATCCAGCAAGGATTGAATCCTTTGTACTTTGGATAGAAAACACACAGCAAGTTTATTAAGGACTTAGCGCATGATGCAAGTTCTGTTATGGACCCCTAAAGTGAAAATATCCTTCTGTCTTTGGTAGCTTTGACTAATATAGCTTTGACTTGGTAGCTTTTTTTATTTATTCAGGTAGTGCAGTGAACTATTGTACTGTAGATAAGGCTGTTACAGTAGTGCAAACAGCAGTAAAAGTGCATCATTTGATGAGTCAGTTTGTTTCAAGGAACAGACCAGCCACAAAGTTGTAGAGCTCATTGTAAAATTGCACCAGGTCAAGAAAAAAAATCCCAAAGTAAGAAAACTAGATCAGAGGGTGATATTTGTTACTTGTTCAACATAATGTTTTGGGTTTTTTTTTCCAGGGCTGAAACCTGTCCCTTCTACAAATCCCTGGATGGCCTCTTTTCTCTACCTCACAGAAAGTATCTCGGATACACTGCAGTCTTTGCAGCCCATTTGATTTATTCCTGCCTTGAATTGTGATTTTCACGTGTTAATACTTTGCTCCAGTTCTTCTTTGTGTTGCAGCATGTGGCCATTATCACTCCCCTCCCCCAGGCCCATTTCCCTTGTTATATATGTGTTTCATTCTCTTAGTTAAGTTGAATGTGAACTTGGGGTCAAGAACAGAAGAGTCATGTGATGGGACTAAGGTATAACTGCATTTTCCAGTTTTTTTCCACTGCATTGTCTGAGGGTTTGGAAGCACAATCTCACAGACAGTGCAAAAAACCTCAAAGTTCACAGTTCAGTTGTCAGTTATGAAGTAGACTGATGAATTAATGTCCTTAAGGAAGCCTGGGCTGGAGAGCTATGGGATGCAACCTCTCCTTAAGGAGTACTTGCTGATGTGTGAAGCCTCCTTTTGGAAAGCATACTGATTTCTTTCAGTGATTGCCATCAAATCCAAGTTCTGGAGGGCTAGGGCCCTGCCATGAGTCCATCCTGGAACTGATGGTCACTGCTTTTTAGTCAGTTTTCCACAGTCTTAGAAATACACCATCATCCCCTTGATGTATGGAGGGAAGCTGAGTTTCATACTTGTGGGAAGATGTGACAAACAGGAACAGACAAAGCAAACAACAGACCTGATGTGTTACTGAAGCACTCAGTGTGGCTGTCCAGGGTGGGCTCCACGAATGCATCACAATGTTGAGGATTTTTTGGACTAGACTGCTATTATGCTGCCATTTTGCCTTTAATAAATAATAAGGGGTCACCTTAACGTTGAGCTTAACAAAACATATTTAGAATGCAAGAACAGTAATTAAAGGCTTGTAATAAAATAATGTAGCATTTACCTAAATGACAGCATTACTGTTGACAACCTGAACAGCAATGACATTTAAGTTTTTCTGAGACATTTCTCATTCAAATTATGTCACTAATTCTGAGGCTCCCTTTTGTAAGTCTTCCTGCCATGTATCTCTATAGTTATTATCCCTCATTGTCAATATAGCCAGTCATTTCTCCTCCACATCAGTTTTGATTGAGTTCTTCCAGTTTTCCCACACACCTATCTGTGTATAAATCTTTGTGAGTGATTGATATGGATTCATGCTTTTATTTTAACATCAATTTTTACCTTTTTTTTAAAATTTCTGAAGCAACTACAAAATTTCTATCTGTATACTGCGCAAATCCAGCCAAACCTGGAATTAAAACGCTGCAGGTTGAGTATGGGTTTAATACCTTGTTGTCATGTATTTTGAAAGGCAATACATTTCTGGGGCACACTGTGGTATCCTGTCAGGCAGGTATCCCCACTGCTGAAATTCACATGACCTTGACCAGAGTAAATACTTTGCTAAAGCAGAAAGGGGAGGAGCAGCCTTCCAAAAAACCAAAATATTGGACCATAAATTTCTTTGACAACATTGCACAATATAGCAAATCTTCATGGCATCTCTCCAGCATGGAGGGCATTGCTGAAGAATGAGAGATACAAGGAGGCAGAATAACTTGAGGACAAAAGCAAGTCTTTGTCCAGGCAGTTTACCTGGGGGGGAAATACAGTACATGATGTACCATGTGACACATCAGTCATGCAAATTATTTCTAAGAGGTTTTATTACTGGAGAGCTGTTTTTATTTAGAGAGGAATTCTTTCCTGGGCAGAGTGCTTGGGAAAGGCCAGTGTGATTCTGAGTCTCACTGAAGCCACATTCTGGCACGAAAGGCACACAACCTCATAGAATACTCCAGCACATGGATGGATTTTTCCTGTGCTGAGCTGACAGTCTAGCTTTCATCAGATCTAAAATCATGCAGAGGATTTATAAGGACATTAGGCGCTGCCCAGCTTTGCACGAAGAACATCAGTCAGGCCTTCATCCCAAACTCTTCCTGTGCCAGAACAGAATGATTTTGTCCTGCCAGGTCTCTCTGCAGGGCTGACATTTCTCAGTCTCTGCTGGGCACTGTTGGTGCAGTGCAGGAACCTCTCCAGCTGACTGCTCCTACCACATGATGCTCAGAGAGCTTGTGCACGGCCAACAGGTTCATGAAAGGAGCTGCTGATTTGCAGCTGCCATGTTCTGGTGGCCAGATGATGGCATGTAGCTGCACCCTGGTGTGTAAGGCATGTCTGAAGGTGGGATATGCCTCTGTGCTCCAGTGTGCTTTATTAACTTTGCTGACAACCAGGCAAGGGCATGGCAGCAGAGACTGAGCTGGGATGTTGCACCTCACCAGCAGCCTATGGTGCCTAGCTGAGGCTGCAGTGAAGATCTCCCATTATTTTTCACCTGGGTTAAAACCACAGCCCTTCTCTCACCTCTGCTGCAAACCAACCTTCAGCTGCTCTGCAGGGGTACAAGATTTTAAATTCCTCCTGATAGTCAGGAAACACCCTCTATAGGGGTGATACTATCATCAAGGTGAGTGACTCAACAGACCCAGACCATGAATTCCCTCCCCCAGTTGCTGCTGCTCTCGTTTTCATTGACGCTCAATTCTTGAGCCACAGGTCAATGTATCACTTGACTTGGCCTGGTCAAACCAATTGTTATGGCTGGAATGTTGATTCAGCTACAAGCCATGAATATTCTAAGAGAAATTCTCTTTATGCATAACAACCTTAGCCTGTACTACTAGTTTGTACCATCCCTCCAAATGCATTTTGAATACTTCCTTTAGTAGCTGCCTCCTCTAGATTAAATTCACAAAGACTTATACTTGCTGTTTAGTTCAGCATCTGTACAAACCAGTAAGCAGACATTTCTATTTTCAGGGGTCCTTGAAAGGTAAAGAATTGTATATGGTGATGTATAGCAACATACCATCTGTCTTCAGATTAGGGATATACAAACAAATGTAAGCATTGCTCTGCAGCCAGAACTCCCCTTTCCTCTCTTCTCCCTCGGGTATGATGAGAGGATGACAGTGGCTCATTGTTTAGAGGATGAAAACTAAAGCTGGGTGTGGTTTTGTGATCTGGAATTTTAAAGCTGCCTTTTTTTTAGAGTGCTCCAGTGAAGTGTTCATCATTTACATTAGTGGCAAATCTGGATTTTCTGCATTAACGCTGCTGTTTCTCTCGGAGTTACACAGGTTCTACTGTGCACTTCTGAGTGAACTTTTAAACATTGCATCAACACATGAAGGTGACTTCTCACGTATCAGAAAACCCTACCTCCTGCCAGGGGCTTGAACTGAATTTCTGATGAACTGGTGGGAATACCCAGGACATGGCACAAACAATGTACAAAATTAATTTCCTAGTGTACCTAGTTGCCCTGAAATCTTCATTAGGAAATATGAATTCTCTAATTCATCAGCCCCATCATGCAGTTCAAAAGAAGTCTTAATGAGGGCTTTAGACAATCTGAGGCTGGGGGTTCTGAGGTGGGAAGTGATGAGCTAAGACCCTCCTACTTCTCAGTTACTATGATAATGGGGATCTTCCAGCCATTTTTAATTTGAATTCCTACAGTCTAGTGTTCACAAGCATTAAACCTCTAACACTCTAGCCTGTGCCTGCAAGGGCTGGCACTTTCACACAGTGTCATTTTAGCACAGGTTAGGGCAGGATTACCAGAGCTGCTGCCATCAGCCTTATTTTGCTAAACCTTATTGTCTTGTAGTGCCAATGAATACAGGACTGGAGGCTGTTGAGCCTGAGCCAGGAGGGCCAGTCTGCCTTGATGGACAGCTTGCATAGGAGCAGCTTCTGGTGGTGCACCTGGGGGATTTCTCGATTACTGTTAAGGGGGAAACAAGCAATTACACAGTAGTCTGTTAAGGGAATGATATTAGGATTGGTTTAGCATCATTTCTGGCCTAAGTCTGTAAGGCCCATTATTTTTTAATATGGTTGCACACAACTCTGGCAAATTCAGAGCCTTCCAGGAAAGCAACACATGCTCAACTTGCCCCCAGGTCAGCACTTTGCACATAATCTTGTCTCTCCCCTGTCCCTACCAGGAACAAGTCCTTCTTAAATGATCTCTAGATGCTTGGAGGTTACATCTCCTCTCCAACTCTCAACTCTAAGAAGCCTCTTGGAGAATTAACAATTTATCAGCAGCAACTTGAAGTCGTGCAGCTCACCCACCTCCTCTTGGCAGGATTGTTCACCCTGCTGCTGCTGCTGAAAGAAAGTGTGGAAAGAGCCTGATTGCCACTCAGAATACCTCATAGTTAGTTTAACTGATTATGCTTGGCATGTTGTACCTACAAGAGCAACTGCTGCGTGGGGAGAAAGCCTGGAGACATGACACAGCTGAACAGCCTCCTGGGCCAGCCCAAAGCTTGTAGGTGAAGCTGCTCAAAGGTTCTCCTTTAATTAAGGATGTCTTGGTTGTGGAACCCTCTGTGCAGGCCAGAAGACAAATGAGAGATTCCACACTCATGTCACCCTGCTGGTGCAAAGACATGTATTTCTACCCCAGTCTCTCCCGTGCAGGTCCCACTTGGTTTCTGAGAGGGACCTTGAGCCCAACAGCTCCCCAAAATCTGTGCATTTTGGGGTGAGCTTGCGTCCTGCTCAACCTAATCAGAGCAAGAATCTGTGTATACTCTACTCTTAATGATGACTCTATTTCAATTTTGGAAATGTCTGTCCCTTCCTTGTTTTGTATGAATGATTAAAGTATCCCTGTGTAAAAGAGTAAAAAAGCCTGCTCAAGCCCAGAAGCTCTTCTTAGTTGTGTGCCTGAACTATTTCACTGCCCTTGACTCATAGAGGGAGACGAGAGAATGTGAACACAGAGAAGGCTTGTTTGGGGCTTTGTAGGTCAGTGCTACCTGCAAATCAGCTGGCAACCAAGAGGCTTCCTCCAGCCAAACAGTGCATCTCATCTGGCTCCAGAGCAATGACATCAGTGAGACATCAGTGCTCACCCACAGTAAGCACGTGGGTGAAAAAGGATTTTTGTGCACAGCTGATGCTCCAAGGAGATTTATGCATTGGGGTGCTCAGAGGATGAGTAGCTTAACATCCTGTTCACATCTTGGATCCCAGTTTCACGGATACCAAGTGTGTTTCCTGCCTCCCTGCAGGGAGGAGACAAGAGGCAACAAACCACTGATTAATGTGGTGACTCAGCAAGCAGCGGATGGACTTGTCCCACACTCTCATCAGCATGAGCAAGGACAGCAGCCACTGTGGCACAGGGACACCAAACACAGGAAAGCATCTAAGACATGCCCTAGGAGATGTCAGCCCCTGAGCCAGCTGGAAACACGAGCTCACCTAAGAACACCACTTCCCTGGAGATCAGAGTTTTTCAATTATTGTGAAATGTCAGTGAAACTTCACCTTCAGCGCGTATTTGGACAGCATGCTGCAGGGGTGTCCTGATTCTCCTGGAGGTTAAATGGCTGGCATTTATAAAAATGGACAAAACCCCATGGATTGCCATGGATTCTCCCTTGCATGAGAATGTGGCCATGGGCAATGAGTCTAAGGTAGCCCCAGGATGGCTTCAGGCTCAGGTGCCTGGCTCTGCCTCTCACTGTGCAGGGTTCATGAAAACAACCTGCTGCCTTTCCATTTTACAGCTGCCAATCTGAAATTTTTTATTGCAAGGACTGTTTTTCAAACTCTCTTAGCACTTCAATCCTTTTTTATAACTTACCATCATTATTTTTTGCCAGGACATTTGCCATATGACTGGAGGTTTAGGGTTTCTTTACACAAAAGCGGGAATGCCCACAGGGCTGGAGAGAAGCTGACCTGTTTATTGACTTTCATTTTATTGTCTGCTGCTTGATCCCAATTTAGAAAAAAAGAGATCAAAGATCAGTTGGAGAAACAGTGTTGGTTAGAAAGAACTATTTTTTTCTCTCACCTTTGAGAGTTTGTGACAGTCAGCAAAAGCAAATTTTTAAACATAAAAATATTGAAACAGAAATTTTCCTTCTCATATTTCACTAGTTTAAAGATACATACAGTGTTGCGAGGAATGATGTTATTCAATATCAGTAAGAAATTGATTTTGGTTTTAAATTTCTCTCTCTTCGTGTCAATCCTTTTTTTTTTTTTAATAAATGCCAACCTTTTTCATTTCTACTTAGAATTCAATTAATAAGAAATAAACAAAGGAAGTCCCATGGGCACTTTTGTCTCCCTGTGGATGTAACAATTTCAATTTAAGCTAAGATCATTTCCCAGAGGCTTCATATACATAAATTTCCATAGGAGAGGTTGATAGGTAAACATTTCACTCTGTGTAGGGCTGTTCAGGCTATCAGTAGGCTGCAGGTTTTTCAGTGTCCTTTTTGACTCCTGTCTGATGTATTTCAAGCATGCTCACGCTATTTGTTGTCACGACATGCATTCTATTTTCATTTTTATTAAGTTTTATTGAATTGGGACATTATTTCAAGGTTTCTTCATCACTTTAATTACAAGCAAACATCTTGTCTGACTCGTTTCTCTGAAATATCACAAGATATTTCACAAGATCTGGTAATTAATAAAAAAAGAAACTATTTTTTAAAAAAACACATTTAGAATTATAATTTGATTGTATCCTGTTTTAATTCTGCCATGCCTGTGGATGGAGAGCGACTTTTTGTCCTGCTTCTTCCCTGCCACCAGAATAGACTATTATGTAGCTTTTGGTATTTTCTTCATTACTTCTTTTGAAGAAGAGGAGGTACTTTTTTATCAGCCCCTTTTTTTTTCTATTCCAAGTCAAAACTTGCTGCCTAGATTACTTGTGCTTTATGCATGCAACTGTGGTTAAAAAGGAATGGCAGATCAGATACAGTTCAGTTTTGCAACAAGCCTGACACTGTGTTCTTTGCTCATCTCAGTCCTTCCATCCTTTTTAGGGGGATTTGTATACACTTAACAATTTGCATTCCCTGGCTTTTAAAACATAAGCTCATTTTTAAAAGTTTACCAATTAATTATATGGTTAAGCAAGACTCTATCAAGTAGAAAATTATATTTCTTACTGCAAAAATGTGAACCTACAATGGATTAATGCAACTCTGGAAATTAATGCAAGCTGAACACTGTGAAAAGGTTATTTTGGAAACTATATTCCAACATATATTCTTTTAATACATTTGGCAATAAATTTATTTTTTCATGTGTATTCTTGAGTTGTCATCTCCCGCTTCAAAGTTTACTAAATTTGATTGCAAAAATCATAGATTAGACCCTTAATTTTTCCAGGCTGAAAAAATATTATGATTAAACAAATAAAGGTTTAAACCCAAAATCTAGTATATCCTGTTTACAAGCTGTCTAAAGCAGAATTAAAACAAAACACAACACAAAACCAAGCAAGCAATTATTTATTTTTTGAAAGTTTAAGTTGTCTGTATTGCCTTAATTCCAAACTCAGACAGAAGCAGACTTAACTTAGAACACTTTTTCTTAAGGAGTGCAAGTCAAATCCTTAATGCTAATGTAGGAGGGTTTTTTGTATTTAATTTGACTTACATTTTGTTATCGCTTGGCTCACTGCCTCAGGAGTCTGAGCCAAAGCTGTTATACTGTAATATCCATGAGGTTCAGCTTTCTCTTTCACCTGCAATACTGTACTCTCAGTGTAATGCTAATGTGACTCCTGCAGTATAACAAAGAACCCATAATGACAGCAGCAGAGGGGCCTGAATGTCATTTACACCTATTTGCTACATCCAAGGTCAGCAAGAATGCACCTGCAAAACACTCACACTGTACCCAGACTGGCTACAGGAAAGCTGTCTACTGAGATGAGGTTATTTTGAATAACTGATTATATTTTTTTTCTTTTAAACTCCTGAAGATCTTTGTGCAGAAGTTCATAATTAGTTATTCAAGGTAAGCATGTGCATTTCTGAAGAAACAATGAAGGAGACTGCTTTCGAAACAATGCTAAAGAATCAGAAAAAAAATTCTGAGGATGCACTTAGCATATTTATAAATACATTTCCAGACATTGTTTCCTCACGGCATATTTCATACTCTGCCTGTTGATGGAGGATTAAACCAACCAATTGCTTTGGAACTGCTGTAGCAGAAGCAGGAAGACTGATCACTGCCTTCGTTGCAAAGGGTGCAGCAAGTTCTTAGAGTTGTGAAAGGAATGAAAAGCAAAGCATAGTCTTCTGATGCAGAACTTTTATTATAGTATGCTGAAAGAGATCATAAATAAGTTTTAAAAAATCAATACATTACATTCCTTTCTTTTCATTCTCTGTACCAGTCCAGAAGAACAGTCCTGACAGAAACAGCAAAGACAATCAGCTTCAAACACAACAGATTTTGGTGCAGTTGGACAATAAAAAAAATGAATCCCCACAGCAAAGTGCAGGGCAGGGGCAGACTTTTGTACCTTTTTGCTGCAGTAATGGGATCTGTCCATAAGGTGAGGCTTGTCTAAGCCAAGGGATGTGCACCACAACCATGCAGATACCACAGAGAGGATCTCCCCATGCCCCAATGCTGCTGGGGCAGCAGCCAGGCACCATCCCCAGAGCTCCTGCTGGAGTTTCCCACATTGCTGCAGCTCTCCATCCAAATATGTCACCTCCTCCTCCTCTGTCACTGCTCAGGGTTTAAACAGGTGGCCTCTGGCAACTCATGGTGCCTCGTGTGGAATAGACCATGCAGCTCCCACATGCACAGCTGTGTCCATCACCGTTTTCTGGACCTGCATCTGTCTCCAATCACAAATGGTTGGAAATGAGGAACCTTTTGGATTAGACTACAGGTTTTGGCTGGGATAGAATTCA
>VWZS01006722.1:0-22339 GCA_013397075.1 Rhabdornis inornatus
TAAAATAATAGCACCCATAAAATAATAACACATATAAAAATAACACATCTAAAAATAACACACATAAAATACTAACACACATAAATAATGTATATAATGACAGTAGACGTGGATCTGTATAAAATGCAGGGTGTGCAGCAATCCCCTGGGCTGCTTCGCGCCCGGCTCCCGCTGCCCCAGCACAATTCCCTGACCTGGCTCCCCGTCCCTTCCCTCCCACCCCAGAGCTCCGTACAACCTCCGCCAGAGATCCAGGGATGAGGATGAGGAGGATTCGCCTTTTTCTGCGGAGGAGCACAAGAAAAGGTGAGACCTGCAGGTGTCCCCGTGTTCCTGCAGGGACAGAGAGCAGCTCTGCTCCATCCTGGAGGATCCAGGGCTGGGAGCAATCCCAGGGTTCAACAATCCCAGGGCTGAACAATCCCAGGGTTCAACAATCCCAGGGTTGAACAATCCCAGGGCTGAACAATCCCAGGGTTGAACAATCCCAGGGCTGAACAATCCCAGGGTTCAACAATCCCAGGGCTGAACAATCCCAGGGTTGAACAATCCCAGGGCTGAACAATCCCAGGGCTGAACAATCCCAGGGTTCAACAATCCCAGGGCTGAACAATCCCAGGGTTGAACAATCCCAGGGCTGGGAGCAATCCCAGGGTTGAACAATCCCAGGGTTGAACAATCCCAGGGTTCAACAATCCCAGGGTTCAACAATCCCAGGGTTCAACAATCCCAGGGTTCAACAATCCCAGCTCTGCTCACGGCTCCCAGCAAAACCTCATTAAAATCCTGACGTGATCCAGCCTGACAGCACAGCCCAATTAATTCCCAATTAATGAGGAATCCGTGGATTGTGCTGTGGCCGTGGGGAGACGGGGATGCACGAAGAGCCAGGAGGGAGGAGCCCAGGACTGGAACCCCAGGCCAGCTCCAGGCAGGGCTGTTCTCCTGTTGGGAATGGGGTCAGAGAATCATCCTGGAATGGTTTGGGGTGGGAGAGACCTCAAAGCTCATCCAGTGCCCCTCCTGCCATGGCAGGGACACCTCCCACTGTCCCAGGCTGCTCCAGCCTGGCCTGGGACACTTCCAGGGATTATCCAGGGGCACAGGACACGGACAGGAACAGGTCTGGTCTCTCTGGCTGCAGCCTCCTTGCTTTGGATGGAATTTCTGAGGATCCTTTTCCTCAGCCACAGGACTTGCACAGGGGAAAAGTTGGTCACTGTCCCCTGGGGTCCAACCACTCAAGAGAGGGAGAGGGACTTTAATAAGGGATGGAGGGACAGGACACAGGGCTGGATGGGATATTGGGCAGGAATTGTTCCCTGACAGGGTGGGCAGGGCCTGGCACAGGGTGCCCAGAGCAGCTGTGGCTGCCCCTGGATCCCTGGGAATGTAAAACCCTGTGGATGTGGCCCTTGCTAGGACCGAGGTCAGTGCAGACACTCCATGGGATGTCAGCCACAGAGCCCATGTCCCATTTTTCTGTCCATGGAATGCAATATTACAACAGCCCAGGTGTGCAATGGACTGCCCAGCCCTGGCAGTGGTGGTGTCCCCATCCCTGGAAGTGCTCAAAAACCCTGTGGATGTGGCCCTTGAGCACAGCTGTCTCGGTTTGAAAGACAGGTGTCTGCCAAGAAAGGCAGGAGCCTCTTTTTAAAATGGAGAATGGAAACCCCCTCCCTCCAAATTATTATCATTTTGAAATTAAGGGGCTCTCAGGCAAAGATATGGGAATAGGAATAACAGTTCTTTACCAGGAAAATTAAAATAGAAATACAGAATGACAGAGAACAAACCCAAAGCACAGGCAGAGTGAGAATCCAAGCTGCCCCCGTCAGTCAGGCAGGGTGTTGGTGCAGTCCCATTCCATGGTGGCTGCATCCTCCTGCAGTGACAGATGTGCTTCTGTTGGAGCAGTGCTCCTGGAGAAGGTGCAGTTTTCCTCCAAAGCTCCAGGGATGATGTGCAAGGCTCTGGTTTTCCTCTGGGATCCAGTGGGAAAAGGCTGCTCTGGTGTTCCAAATGTCAGCTTTGATCTGGGGAGGAAATGCTTGGCTCCTCCCCCTGGCTGGAGCATCTCCCAATGGGATGATGGAATTGGATCAGCCATGCCCTGGGACTCCATGGCCCATGAACAGGAGATATCTCCTGGAGGGAGGATGGCTTTGGAAAAGATAAAGAACACTGCCCCATTGGTTTTTAACAGATGTTCCATGAACAGCAGATATCTCCCCAGAGATCAGGATCACTGCCACAGCTGGTTTAACAGCTGGTGACAGAATCCACACTTTTATTTTTTTTTTATTTTTTTTTTCCCCCACATCCTGTATTGCAACCTCAGACACCGGGGCTTAGTGGTGACCCCTGCCTGATGCTTGGTCTGGATGATTTTTAACCATTCCATGAAATCTGCTCCCCAGAGCGCAGCAGCTCTGGCCCCCAGCAGGGTGTCCCTCACCTGTCCAGGGCTCCATCCAGCCAGGATGAGCAGGATGAGCAGGATGTGTCCCCTTCCCTCCCTCCCTGTGTCCCCTGCAGGGCTGAGGCTGCCAACAGCGTCCTGCGGCGCTCGGCTGGCCGGGAGCGCGCCTATGTCCTGTCTGCTGCCAAAAAAAGCAATGGGTGAGTCCAGGGGCTGGGAATGGGGCAGGAGCCAGGCAGGGGTGAAGGGAACCTCCAACAGCTCAGCCACAAATCTGCTCCAAGGGCTGGAGCTCCTTCCCTACACGGGAAGAGCTGGGGGTGCTCACCTGGACAGGAGAAGGATCCAGGGAGAGCTCAGGGGCTGAAGGGGCTCCAGGAGAGCTGGAGAGACAAGGGATGGAGGGACAGGACACAGGGAATGGCTTTCCCAGGATTAGATGGGATGTTGGGAATGAATTCCTGTCTGGGAGGGTGGGCAGCCCTGGCACAGGGTGCCCAGAGCAGCTGTGGCTGCCCCTGAATCCCTGGCAGTGCCCAAGGCCAGGTTGGACACTGGGATTGGAGCAGCCTGGGACAGTGCAAGGTGTCCCTGCCGTGGCAGGGGGTGGAACTGGATCTTTAAGGTCCTTTCAACCCAGACCTTTCCATGGTTCCTTGGTATCTGCGGGTTTCTGCAGAGCTGGGAAATCCTCCAAGTATTCCTCACTGAGAGGGATGGAATTGATGGAATAGAAAACTCAGGGGGTGACTTAATTCCCCGAGACAATCAAGAGGGGCAGGGTCCTGGGGGGGTGACAGGACCTGGGAGGTGACAGGACCTGGAGCAGGGTCTGGGGGGTGACAGAACCAGGGGGGTGACAGGGTCTGGGGGGTGACAGAACCAGGGGGGTGACAGGGTCTGGGGGGTGACAGAACCAGGGGGGTGACAGGACCTGGAGCAGGGTCTGGGGGGTCTCTGCCCCTGCCCAGGGAGTTTCTTTCCCTCCAATCCTTTAACTGCTCCTTAACCCTTCCTCCACAGCAGCCCAACACAGGAATTCCCAGCCCTGTTTGCCAAGAGGTGAGTGCTGGCCTTGGGTGCCTGCTCCAGGCTGGGACAGCAGATCCCGGGAGCTTCACAGCACTGGAAGAACAATTCCTTGAGAAAGGAAGGATGCTGGGGGTTGGATCCCGCTGGTTTTTTGGGAGTTGGAAACACTGGGAATCCAATCCTGGTGGTGCTTTGGGTTCTGGGGAGGCTCAGGCTCAGCATTCCTGTTTCCTGGGAAGCTGCTCCAGCCAGCCAGGACGATGCTCCTCAGGCAGCTCCCTCCCAGGGCTGCCAGTGGGGCAGGGAAATGTGCCCAGAGCTCCCTCTGGGATCCAAAAACTCAGCTGATGCTGCGTGGAAAAATCCCACTGCCCTGGCTGCATTCTGCCCTGAGGATGCTGAGCAGGAGCAGGAATGACCTCAGGAAACAGGGAAAATGTGGCTGGGGGACAGCAGGGATAAAGTGCCTGGAAAGCTGCAGAAAAAGAGGAAATAATGTGATATTTGTGCCTTTGTCCCTGTGGAAAGAATTGAGATAGAAGAGGAGGAGGGACAGCAGAGGAGGAGTCCGACTGTGCCGGGTTCATGCAGGTGTGTTCTGGACGGCAGCAGGTATTCACTGCTCGGTGTGGGTGTGATTCCAGCCTTTATCCCACCTGCATTTATCAGTTCATGGACTGATAAACTGCCCAACCACAGCCACATCTGCAGGGTTCGTAGTAGTGGCACCACATTCTTGTTTTCCCCTTCCTTCCTTTATTTCTTTTCCCTTTCCTTTATTTCTTTTCCCTTTCCTTTATTTCTTTTCCCTTTCCTTTATTTCTTTTCCCTTTCCTTTATTTCTTTTCCCTTTCCTTTATTTCTTTTCCCTTTCCTTTATTTCTTTTCCCTTTCCTTTATTTCTTTTCCCTTTCCTTTATTTCTTTTCCCTTTCCTTTATTTCTTTTCCCTTTCCTTTATTTCTTTTCCCTTTCCTTTATTTCTTTTCCCTTTCCTTTATTTCTTTTCCCCTTCCTTTATTTGTTTTCCCCTTCCTTCCTTTACTCTTCCCCTTCTTTTTTTTTCCCTCTCCCTTCACTCAGAGTCAGGATTGAAGCACAAAACACAGATTTTTGTGTTCAGACTTATTAAATTTATTAATTCTTATCCATAGTACATTGAGTTCCACAGCACTTCTAGCTAACAAGTAAATATGAGAAAATGGAGGTGGATCTAGCTAGTGACAAGGTTTTTTAAAGGGTAACTATCCAATTAAAAACTAATATTTATGTATTTGTTATATAAATATATTAGTATTTTATTATATTATATTACTATATTATTTATACTTTTGACCCAATGACCAAACACCTGTGACCCGCAGTGCAGGATTTTCTATCCAACCAAAAACTCCTACCTAAAACTAGGAAGAAGAAGGAAAAAGAAGGAACAAGAAGGAAGAAGAGACAAAGCCCAGGAATCTCCATCTTGTCCCATACCTATTAATATTCTAAAAACCCCAAATTCCAAACCCTTCACCATGTGATATCACACACTTCTATTCAAATATTCTACTCAAACTACAAAAAATTACAACGAATATTCTATTCAAACTCTTCTCACTCAGATTTGGAAGCTTTTTCCAAGGCCTCAGGTCAAAAGCAGTGTTCTTTTGGGATCAGAGCCAGAAAGCACAGGAAGTTCAGAACTCCCAGGTTTCAGGGTTCCAGCAATTTTGCAGAGGAGGCATCCCAGCTTTTTTTTGTGACAATTTTGTGTTTTGTCCTCCCTTGCAGCCCCAAACCAGGCAGCAAGAGCCAAACATCCTCATCCTCATCCCTGAGTGACACTTTGGGGAAAATCTCAATTTCTGCTGAGACCAGGTGGGTCTGGAGGCCCTGAGGGCAGGATGGGGAATTCCTGGAGACACAAAATCCTCCAGGAGCAGCCAACACCACCCAGGGAATTCCAGGGAAAGGGCAAAAAACATCTGGGAGGAAACATTCCCAGATGGAAACCGAGCATCTCCCATGGTTTGAACATTCCCAGCTCTGGGCTGGGAATCCAAATCCAAACCTGCAGCCCTTGCCATGGGCTCAGATCATTTTCCAGTTGGTTTTTTCCCCTCTTCCTGCTCCTGCCCTGTTCATAGCTCACTTCCAACCCCTCCTTCCCTCAGCTCCCACTGTTTTCCCTGCAGGAATGCTGAGAGCAGGCAGGATCTGAACGGGAAATCCTCCTTGGAAAAGGTGTCCCAGCGTGGGGATGGGTAAGGAAGGAGCCAAGGGCAGCATCTGCTGGCAAAGCTGAGATCTCCTCTGTCCCCTCAATCCTCTGGGAATTCTCCTCTGTGCCCTCAGTCCTCTGGGAATTCTCCTCTGTGCCCTCAATCCTCTGGGATTCTCCTCTGTGCCCTCAATCCTCTGGGAATTCTCCTCTGTGCCCTCAGTCCTCTGGGAATTCTCCTCTGTCCCCTCAATCCTCTGGGAATTCTCCTCTGTCCCCTCAGTCCTCTGGGAATTCTCCTCTGTCCCCTCAATCCTCTGGGAATTCTCTTCTGTCCCCTCACTCTTCTGGGAATTCTCTGGGATACTCCTCCACTCCTCCATCTCACTTTATTTTTGTTCCCCAACGGAACAGCAGCAGATTTCTCTGGGATGATGCATTGCAAATGCTGAAAATTCAATTTTCACTGGAATTTTCCTTTTTCTAGTGACAGAGCTCTGAAGGAAAAGCCTGAGAGGTTCCCAAGGGATGAAGGAGCCCCCAGAGCCACGAATGGAAGGTAAAGTCACTGTGGAATTCCTGCTCTGGGCACTGCACAGTCCATGAAATCCTGCTCTGGAGCTGGCTGGAATATTGGAATGGATATTTTCTGATGGAAAATCAGATTCCATCTGGGCTCTGTAACTCCTCTCTCCTCTCTGAGATGCATGGAAAGCCACTGTAGAACATTCCTCAAGTTGTGCCTCTCTTTTCCAGTTTTCCTGAGCACGCAGAAGCCAATAATGGGTTTCACCCACCGGAGTAAGTGGGAAATTCCCTTTTTCTCCTTCATTTTAGGGTGGGGGGGGTTCTCCTGACCTGGGATGAGTTTTGGGAGCAGCCCTTGCAGAGCTGGGTGAGCCTGACCTGCTTTCCTCACACAAGGATGAGTGGGCTGGATTTGGGATCAGCCCTTCAGGAAATTCCCAGAGCCGAGCAGGAGGGAGGAAAAGCTGTTCCATTGGAGCCACAAAGCCTCGTGGTGGATAGTTTTGCTTTTTTGGTGTTCTCCTCCTGCTGGGACCAACCCCCTTCTCTCACAGGTCCAGCCCTGCTTCCTGGGACAGACCTGGGGATGCTCCTGAGAAGCTGCTCCGTCCTTCTGAGCCCTGCCGGGGTGACTCCAGGTGTGACCCTGCACCGAGCCGGGGGCTGGCACCCTCTGCTCCCCCAGGGAGCTGGGCTGGGAATAAACAGCGTGTCCAGAGTGGAGCCAGGATGGGATTAGCGTCCGAGGCGGGATGGGATTAGAGTCCGAGCCGGGATTAGAATCAGGCACAGAAAGAGGACTGGGGTTAGGGTTAGGGGTTTGGGTTGAGTTATGGTTAAGGTTGGGGTTAGGGTTTGGTTTAGGGTTAAGGTTTGGGTTGGAGTTTGGGTTTGGTTTAGGGTTAGGGTTATGGTTATGGTTAGGGTTGGGATTGGGTTATGGTTAGGGTTGGGATTGGGTTATGGTTAGGGTTGTGGTTAGGTTTGGGCTTTGGGTTGGGGCTGTGGTTGGGGTTTGGTTTGTGGTTTGTGGTTAGGGTTGGAGCAGGAATCCAAGGACATGGATTGTCCCGGGAAGAGCCCCAGTGCAGGCTGGCACAGGCCTGGCCTGGCAAGCAGAGCAGTGCCAGGGTGCAGGTGCCAATTTTTGGGGTTGGTGTAGGGGTTGGGTTAGGATTAGGGTTTAGGTTAGGATCAGGGTTTAGGTTAGGGTTGGGATTTCGGTTAGGGTTGNATTTTTGGGGCCGGGGATCTGGGATTTTTGGGGCCGGGGATCCGGGATGTTTGGGGCCGGGGATCTGGGATTTTTGGGGCCGGGGATCCGGGCCGTTTGGAATGGCTCTGGCCAAACTGGCTCCTGCTCCTCTCCAGGGAATGGGTGTCTGCCCATCCCACAGGGGTTTTCCCATCCCTGGATCTCTGGTTTAGGTTTCTGGACTCAGGCAGCCTCACTGAGAGGGGCTCAGGAGCTCCTGGCCATGACTCCCCCCCAGAGCCCCCCAGGCTGAAGGATCCTGCTGAGCCCAGCAGGGCTGGGTGAGAAATGGGAATGGGAATGGGACATTCCCCCTCCCTCCTCCTGTGGGATGAGGGGTCATTCCCTGGGCATCTCCCCCTGCTCATAAACATCCTCCCAGGTTCTCCTTTTTGTAGAATCATGGAATTGTTCAGGTTGGGAAAGACCTCTGGATTAAATCCAGGCATCACCATCACCACATTCAGCACTGTCTGCTGTCCACATCCACACATTTCCTGAACACTTCCAAGGCCTGACAACCCTTTCCATGCNTCCAGGTCTGGCCCGGGCTATGAGGAGAGGAGCAGCTCCACAAATCCTGAGGGCCCGTCCCATCATCAGCCCTACTGGGATGAGACAAGGTGAGGACTGGGGGGACTGGGACGTTTGGGGCCGGGGATCCGGGCTGTTTGGGGCCGAGGATCCGGGCCGTTTGGGGCCGGGGATCCGGGCCGTTTGGGGCCGGGGATCCGGGCCGTTTGGGGCCGGGGATCCGGGATGTTTGGGGCCGGGGATCCGGGATGTTTGGGGCCGGGGATCCGGGATGTTTGGGGCCGGGGATCCGGGATGTTTGGGGCCGGGGATCCGGGATGTTTGGGGCCGGGGATCCGGGATGTTTGGGGCCGGGGATCCGGGATGTTTGGGGCCGGGGATCCGGGATGTTTGGGGCCGGGGATCCGGGATGTTTGGGGCCGGGGATCCGGGATGTTTGGGGCCGGGGATCCGGGATGTTTGGGGCCGGGGATCCGGGATGTTTGGGGCCGGGGATCCGGGATGTTTGGGGCCGGGGATCCGGGATGTTTGGGGCCGGGGATCCGGGATGTTTGGGGCCGGGGATCCGGGATGTTTGGGGCCGGGGATCCGGGATGTTTGGGGCCGGGGATCCGGGATGTTTGGGGCCGGGGATCCGGGATGTTTGGGGCCGGGGATCCGGGATGTTTGGGGCCGGGGATCCGGGCCGTTTGGGGCCGGGGATCCGGGCCGTTTGGGGCCGGGGATCCGGGATGTTTGGGGCCGGGGATCCGGGCCGTTTGGGGCCGGGGATCTGGGATTTTTGGGGCCGGGGATCCGGGCCGTTTGGAATGGCTCTGGCCAAACTGGCTCCTGCTCCTCTCCAGGGAATGGGTGTCTGCCCATCCCATAGGGGTTTTCCCATCCCTGGATCTCTGGTTTAGGTTTCTGGACTCAGGCAGCCTCACTGAGAGGGGCTCAGGAGCTCCTGGCCATGACTCCCCCCCAGAGCCCCCCAGGCTGAAGGATCCTGCTGAGCCCAGCAGGGCTGGGTGAGAAATGGGAATGGGAATGGGACATTCCCCCTCCCTCCTCCTGTGGGATGAGGGGTCATTCCCTGGGCATCTCCCCCTGCTCATAAACATCCTCCCAGGTTCTCCTTTTTGTAGAATCATGGAATTGTTCAGGTTGGGAAAGACCTCTGGATTAAATCCAGGCATCACCATCACCACATTCAGCACTGTCTGCTGTCCACATCCACACATTTCCTGAACACTTCCAAGGCCTGACAACCCTTTCCATGCAGAATTTTTTCCCAATATCCAATCTAAACCTCCTCTAGTGCAACTTGGGGCCTTTTTGTGCCTGATTCTAGTGCTGCTTCTCCCGGATGAACTTTTTACCATGGTTTTATAGGAAAACCTGGAAGAAAAGATCCTCCTTAGCTGGAGCCATCAAACCTGTCCAGCTGGACTGCCAGGAGTTGTTTCCTAGACTTTAAATTTGGGAGCAGAGGGTCTCTAGGAAGAGACAATAAGCAGTAAAATTTGGCATTAGGCTCCATGGTAATGCTGGGTCTGGTTTTGAACTTGCCCAGTCAGGGCTGGTGTGCACATGGAAGAACTTCATGGACTGATTTCCTTCTTTTTGTCCATATTTTCTACCTAAATTGGAAGAGTTGAGGCTCTTTGTAAACCTGGGCTCCCTCCCAGGTGTGTCAGTGAGAACACCTTGGCATCAGAGGGTGACCTGAGTGTTCCTGTCCCCAGGTCTGAGCTGTGCTCCCAGGACACTGCTGGCAGCAGGGACAGGGACACGGGGATGTCATCCTGTGTGCAGAGTGAGGACAGCACTGCAAAAAGGCAAGAGGAAAAATGGGATTGCTTTTCCTGCTGGGAAGATGTGGGGATTTGCTGCAGGGGGCTCTGGAGGAGGCACTGAAGGTGCTGTGGTTGGGATCTTTCCTTTCAGCCCTGTTTCTTAAGAGGCCTGCGTTTTCCATCTGGTTTTTTTTGACATCACTCTGGTTTATTTGAGGACTTGGGTTAGTTGCATTTCATGACCTTAGAGGGCTTTTCCAACCTAACCAATTCTGTGATTCCATGATTCTATCTAGCACATTTTCATGCAAGAATATTGCATTTTATTTTTTTTTCCTTGAGGCAGGAGATTCTCCAGGGGTTGCATCTCCATCCCACAGGAATTCTGTGCTCAGGGTGCTTCCACCCCGTAAAGATCTCATGTCTTGGCAGGTCCAGCTCTGTTCCTGGGGGAAACAGCATCCCAGCTGCAGAGATTCCATATGCAAAGGAGTCTGAGCCACACCAGGACAGGTACAGAGCCAGGACACCCCTCACACACTGCCAGTTCTCCTTCCTGGCCTGTCCCAAGGCATCCAAATGCTCATTTCCTGGCTCGGGGAATTCAGGAATCAATACAGGCTCTGCCAGTGCCACCTTTCACCCTGCAAGGAGCAGAGCACTGCAGGGATCTCCCACAGGAATTGTTGCAGCTCAGCATCAGAAGGACCTGGAGCTGCTGGAATAAATCCAGAGGGATCCACGGAGCTGCTCCAGGGCTGGAGCCAGGCTGGGAGAGCTGGGGGTGCTCACCTGGAGAGGAGAAGGATCCAGGGAGAGCTCAGGGTCTAAAGGGGCTCCAGGAGAGCTGGAGAGACAAGGGATGGAGGGACAGGACACAGGGAATGGCTCCCACTGCCACAGGGCAGGGCTGGATGGGATTTGGGGCAGGAATTGTTCCCTGGCAGGGTGGGAATGGAATTCCCAGATTTGCTGTGGCTGCCCCTGGATCCCTGGCAGTGGCCAAGGCCAGGCTGGACATTGGGGACAGTGGGAGGTGTCCCTGCCGTGCCAGGGGTGGCACTGGGTGAGCTTTAAGGTCCGTCCCGACCTAAAGCATCCCGACTGTGACCCTGTGACAGTCACGGTGTTCCTGCATTTGCCCCACACAGGACAGGGTCACACACTCACTGCTGCAGCTCCTGACAGCTCTTTCCTCCCCCCAGGATCCCTCTGGACCGTGAGGAACAAAGCACTCCCAGCCCTGACAGCCACTGGGACAGCCTGGGGGGCTGGAGGCACAGCCAGCCCGCCCTGGGGACAGCCAGGTGGGCTGGGGACATCCCTGTGTTTGTGCCATCAGTGCCCCTGTCACCCTCATCCTCTGCTCCTTGAAACACTCCTGCCTGAAGTGAGGAGCCAGGAAATTTGCCCAATCCAGTAACACTGACCACAGGAATATTGGAAGGAATTCCCTGGGAGGGTGCCCAGAGCAGCTGTGGGTGCCCCTGGATCCCTGGCAGTGCCCAGGGCCAGGTGGGATTGGGGTTGGAGCAGCCTGGGATGGTGGAAGGTGCCCTTGCCC
Organism: Rhabdornis inornatus; assembly: GCA_013397075.1. Classification (NCBI taxonomy): domain Eukaryota; kingdom Metazoa; phylum Chordata; class Aves; order Passeriformes; family Rhabdornithidae; genus Rhabdornis; species Rhabdornis inornatus. The sequence goes on from VWZS01006722.1 coordinate 11,322, forward strand.
ATGGCAGGGGTGGAGCTGGGATGAACTTGGAGGTCTCTCCCCACCCAAACCGTTCTGGGATTGTGGAATTCCAAAACCCTGTGGTTCTATAAACACCACGGTGTCCCAGCTCTCCCTGTTCCCATGGGAAGTGGCAGGACCCACCCTCAGCACACCCTGAACACTTGTTTGAGCTGCTCAGAGCAAAGACACCCTTTAGCTTCGTGGTCAAATTTAACTCTCCAGCAGGTCAGACTTCAGCAGCTCCCAGGAGAACGTTCCCAGTGCCCACGAGTCCCAGCAGCCCCTGTCCCTGCTCCAGGAGCGCCAGGGCTTTGGGGGCTCTGTGCCCAGCCACAGAATTCCAGCCTATGTGGACAGCCAGGTGTTCAGCACCAGGAGGTGAGGGTTTGGGGATGGGGATTTGGAGATGAAGGTTTGGGGGTGAGGGTTTGGAGGTGAGGGTTTGGGGATGGGGGTTTGGGGGTGAGGGTTTGGGGGTGAGGGTTTGGAGGTGAGGGTTTGGGGATGGGGGTTTGGGGGTGAGGGTTTGGGGGTGNGATGGGGGTTTGGGGGTGAGGGTTTGGGGGTGAGGGTTTGGAGGTGAGGGTTTGGAGGTGAGGGTTTGGGGATGAGAGTATGGGGATGGGAGTTTAGGGATGGGGTTTTGGGAGATGAAAATTTGGGGATGGGGTTTTGGGGGTGATGGTTTAGGTTGGTTTAGGATGCAGACACAGGAAAAGCTGCTGGCATCAGACACCCTCACTGTCTCAGGCTGCTCCAAGCCCATCCAGCCTGGCCTTGGACACTTCCAGGGATCTGGGAAAGCTCGGGAATGCTTCGGCTTTGCTCGGGTGTTGGGTTTGGAGGCTGCTCTCCCTGTGGAGCACAGGGGAAACAGGCAGAGCTTGGGGGAGTGCATGGTGGAATCATGGAATCCTCATGGCTGGAAAAGGCCTCTGAGATCATCAGCTCTCAGTCCAGGGCTGTCACATTGTCACCACCAGGCCTCAAGTGCCACATCCACACATTTTCTGGACATTTCCAAAGACAGGGATTGCACAGCCTCCAGTGCCACACACACACATTTTTTTGACATTTCCAGAGACAGGGATTGCACAGCCTCCAGTGCCACATCCACACATTTTTTGGACATTTCTAAAGACAGGGATTGCACAGCCTCCAGTGCCACACACACACATTTTTTTGACATTTCCAGAGACAGGGATTGCACCGCTGTGCCAGGGTTTGGTGGTGCCAGCAGCCTGGCAGTGACTGTGTGCCCAGCGTGGGCACTGCAGAGACTCCTGCTGCTGTGTGCTCAGGGTTTGTGTCTCCTCTCAGGCCCTGCCCTGATGCCCAAGGCAGTGTTTATTCTGGGAACAGCTGGTGTGACAGTGCCAGGGGGCACGGGGACTTCAGCCCTGCTGCAGGACGGTGAGTCCAGGGCTGGGATCCCAAGGAACTTCCCAGTGCCACATTTATTCGATATATCCAGGTATCCTGATGCATTTGGTGATTCCCTGGATGTGGGCAGGTGTTGGCTGTGGAGTGGGAGGGGTCAGTGCCCAGCAGGGAGATTCCAGCCAAAATTCCCACCCTGTGTAAGGATCCTTCAGGTGCCCCAACTCAGAGCTTGAGACTGTTCCACTTCTTCTCCCCAGAGATGCCACCATGTCCATGGCCCAGAGAAGCCACAGGGTGCCATTCTACATGGACAGCTTAAACTGTAACAGCACCAGGTAAACGGCGAGTCACAGGGGTTCCGAGGGAAATTTCCCAAAAATTTATGGAACAGGAGCCAGCAGGCAAAGCCAAGAGCTGAGAGAGTGAGGATTGGTTTCCAGGGAGTGGATGCATGATCCAGTGGCACAGAGCAGCTTTTAAACCATTCCTCACTAAAGCTGCCTAGCTGAGGGTCTGGGATACATCCAGAAAAATCCCTGGAGATTTTTCCCTGTGTGGGAAGCTAGAAGAATGGGGAGCCGGTTCCTGGCCAGGAATTGGCCTTTGCTGCAGGAAAGCAGAGATCACAGCAGAGAGAGAGGCTCACTGTCCCCAGAGTGTCAATGGCTCAACGACAGAAGTGCTCCCAGAACAAGGCTGTTGGAAGGGGCAGGAGGTCTCCAGTATGGAATGCCATTGTCCTGGGTCCCTGCAGTCCCTCCTGGCAGTGCCAGCCCGTCCATGTGCTGTCTGATGCTCCAGTGCAAGGCTGAGGCTGGATCTGTAACAGGGAGTAGCTGTGGGGGTGAAGGAGAGGCACAGGATCCTTGGATTGGCTGCAGGAAAGGTCAGCCTCACCCCAGCTCTCGTTGCTGAGCAGATGGGCTGAGCTGTTTCCCAGTTTTGTTGCATTCTTCCTTCAGTTTACTGAGTTGGGGACAGTTCCATTGGCTTTGGGAATGTTCCCATCTCCTGCAATTCCTCCTGCACCCTTTCTCCCTGTGGCTGCTCCCACTCACTCAGCCCATCCTCTCTGGAAGATCTCACTGGATCTTCTGTCTCACGGCCCCACAAGTGACACTTCCCCACATCCCTCCTCCAGGGGAGCAGTCCTGTGCTGTGGCAGATACAGGAGAAGGGGATTGGTTTGGTGCATGATAAGGTCTGGCAAGGGGCAGTGCTGTCCATCTGCCCTCCCAGCAGTGGCAGATTGTCATGGCTGTCACTTTGGATCCTGCCATCCTCACAGATTTTCCCTGTCTCCACAGGCTCCTGTCCAGCTCCAGTGAGAGGCTCTGCAGCTCCCACCACAGCTCTGGGTACCAGCCTGACCCCAGCACTGCCGGGTAAACAACGGGAGGGGCACAATCCCCTGGCTGCAGGAGGGGCCATTCCAGCTCTGGCACCTGCCTGCTGTCACCCACTGTGCCAGCAGGGTCAGGGCAGTGATTGTCCCCCTGTGCTGGGCACTGCTGAGGTCCCACGTGGAATCCAGGGGTCGGTTCTGGGCCCCTCAGGACAAGACAGACCCTGAGGGGCTGAAACATGTCCAGGAAGGGAATGGAGCTGGGAAGGGGCTGGAGAATCCCTGAGGGAGCTGGGAAAAGGGATGGAGAATTCCTGAGGGAGCTGGGAAAAGGGCTGGAGAATCCCTGAGGGAGCTGGGAAGGGGCTGGAGAATTCCTGAGGGAGCTGGGAAGGGGCTGGAGAATCCCTGAGGGAGCTGGGAAAGGGCTCAGCCTGGAGAAAAGGGGGCTCAGAGGGAACTTCTGGCTCTGCACAACTCCCTGACAGGAGGGGACAGCTGGGGGGGGATTTGGGATCTCATCCCAGGGAACAGGGACAGGAGGAGAGGGAACAGCCTCAGGCTGGGCCAGAAGAAGTTGAGGTTCAGAAAATTGGGAGCATGGTTTGGTGGTGACCATGGTGGTGGCACTAACTGATGGCTGGATTTGATGATCTTAAAGGTATTTTTCAACATTAATGATTCCATGATGTAGAAGAGCTCGTGCTCATTTTAAGGAAAAAAAGAGGTTTCTTTCCTTAGCCATGACAGGGCTTAGTGTAAGAAGGGAGGATTAATCCCAGCTTTTAGGCAGCAGTGGAAATGCACCATGGAAAAAGGCTGATTAATTCCTGTCAGGGCTGCAGGCTGAGGGTGGGGGGCACAAGCCTCCTCTCGGCCTGCACCAGGGTGGGGCATGGAATTCTGGAGCTGGGATTGGAAAGAGGCAGGGACATGCAAAGGACATAAAAACATCCCCAAGCAGACAGCAGCAGTTACACACCGGCTGAAAACACCGGAGATATTCCAGAAGGGGCAGAAGAGCCCCTGGAAGCAGCGCTGTGCCACAGGGCTCGTTGCTAACCGGGAGCTGGGAGCTCCCTCCGTGCCCATTGTGTGCCTAATCCTGACAGGAGCTGGGAAAGAATTATCCCTCAAACCCATAACTGGATGAAAGGGTTACATTATCCATCCCATTCTGCCAATTAACTCGATTTGTTGTGGTGGGGTAATTAGAGGAGTTGTTATTTAGCAACAATGCTCGATGTGCAGGATTTATTCCAGAACAACAACATCCCGCTCCGAGCTTCTGCCGCACGCGTTCGGTGCCCAGGGGCACGCACGGTCCCTGCCCGGCTCGGGCTCTTTTCTTTTTTCTCTTTTCTCATGGAAATGCTTCCCGTTTTCCCAGGAGAGGGATCCTCTTTGTCAAGGAGTACGTGAACACCGGCGGCTTTGCAGCCTCGCCACGCCACAGCAGGTACGGAGTGCTGGGGACACCGTGTGGCGCTGCCAGGTGTCACCGCCGGATGTCACCTGTGTCACCTCCCACATGCCAGCAGGATGGAGCTGGTCAGCCCCAGGAGGTTTTTGGAGGGCAGGTTCTGTTCTGGGGGTGCTGCCCTCTCTCTCTTCCCGCTGTGCTGGGGACAGTGGGACATGTGTCCCACTGCTCCCAGGGGACAGGGAAGCTCCTCCTGAGGTGGATGAAAACACCACGCTGCAGGTTTGGCACTGGGAGGCTTCACTGTGCACCTGTAAATGACTGGAACGTGGAGGGTGAGGGCTCTCACTGCAAAAACTTCATTGTATGAGTTTTAAAAAGTTAAATTGCACTGTTTTCAAGCTTAAATCTTCAGTCCTTTGTGTTCTGCTCGAGTGAAGTTCCTCCAGACTTCAAGACAGCGACAAGAGCAGAACTTGGTCCCATGCTCATCACCCTCACGGTGATGTGGCACCAGTTCACACCAGTGTGAAGCTCCCTGCAGGCACTGCTGGCATCCCTGGGGGAGCTGATTACACCCTGTAAATCTCCAGCCTGTCCCAGAGCTCAGCACAGCTGCTGGCAGCAGCCAAAGATAAGCCAGATATCCAGGAAACTCAGAGAGGGAACACTCAGCTGGATGAGGGATGGAGCCAGGCATGTGCCCTGTGCCTTTTCCTGCAGGATTTGGAGTTTTAGCTGCTATTTGTAGGGGGCAGATGTAAACAGGAGAGCTCTGGTGAGGGGAGTTTTGCCTGGACAATTCTCCCTGGGGGCACTGGAAGGTTCCTCTCTGCGCCTCAGGAAGGCACTTTGAGGACGTTGTCCCCAAGGAACAGGTAGCCAGGATATTCCAAATCATTAGATTATGATTCCACACACAATTCTCTTTCCACGTATCACTGCCAAGTGCTGATATTTCCCTCTCTCCTTCTGCAGTGGCAGCCTTGTGGATCTGAGTGATCTGGAGAGAAGCAGCTACAGCCAGCACAGTTTCCTGTCCAGTGCTCCCCTGCACAGGTAGGACAGGGCAGGGCTGCCTTGGGGGGTTCATCAAATTCTCAATCAGAAATGATTTTAAGGGTTTGATTTTTGAGGACCCTGGGGTGTGTTTGGTGGAACAGCAGCAGAATAAATGGAAATACAGTGACAGGGACTCTAAGTCAGAGTCCAGAGCAGGCACCAAGGTGATCAGAGGGATGGAGCACCTCTCCTGTGAGGAAAGGCTGAGAGAATTGGGATGGCTCAGCCTGGAGCTGAGCTTTATGGTAACTGAATTGTGGCTGTCCAGTGCCTGAAGGGAGCCCACAAGAAAAATGGGAAGGGATTATTTCCAAGGAGTGACAGGACAAAGGGAGTGCCTTCTCACTGACTGAGGGAAGGGTCAGATGGGATATTGGGATGGAATTGTTCCCTGTGAGGGTGGGCAGGCCCTGGCACAGGGTGCCCAGAGCAGCTGTGGCTGCCCCTGGATCCCTGGCAGTGCCCAAGGCCAGGCTGGAGCTGCTTGGAGCAGCCTGGGACAGTGGAAGGTGTCCCTGCCATGCCAGGGGTGGCACTGCATGGCCTTTAAGGTCCCTTCCAACCCAAACCATTCCATGATTCCACAACTGTAGGATTCTAAGATCTCTCCTGCCCCACTGCTGTGGTCTCTGCACCCTGGGACAGCACAGTCCCTTGCTCTGTCACTCACACAGTCACAGTGTGGGAGCAGGTTGCCCATGGACAGGGATAAACCCAGTCCCAGTGCTGGGACTGGAACCAGAGCATCACAGAGGAATCCCCTGCCCTGTCCTTCAGGTCCAGTGAGCCCCTGTGCAGTTACTGCAGCCGGGAGATCCGAGACTGCCCCAAGATCATCATAGAGCACCTGAACATCCACTGCCACGAGTACTGCTTCAGGGTAAGCCCCAGTCAGTGCCTGTGCTGCTGGGAATGCAGGGCTGGGAGCAGGGATCTTCCTGCAAACTCCGTCCCCAGGCTGTCACAGGGATCTGCATGGGGTGTGCCAAATCCTTACCTCACACTGGGACAGAAACAGTCAGGCAGTCACAGGTGTCCCCAGAAGGTTTTCAGGTCCTCGAATAAATGTTAGAACAAGGAGAATTCTTTGTTATTGGCAGCACCCTCATGTCCTTGCCCCACTGTCCTTGGGGAAGACTTGCTGCTTTGTGGTCTTTGTGCTCTAGTGGAGGTGGCTGAATCCTCAGACCCTGCAGGGTTTCAAGGAAAGTGTGTGGGGATGTGAGGAGGGATGGGCAGTGTGGGAGGAACAGGCCTGCAGGGACACTTGGCTGTTGTAGGAAAATGCAGCTCCAAAGGTTCCATTCTTGCCCCTTAAAATGCTGCAGAGACCTCTGCTCCCTCCGTCCTGCTGCTCCTGTGTGGGGTTTTGGTCATTGTCCAACCTCCCTGTTTTCCTTTTGGCAGTGTGGAATTTGCCACAAAGCAATGGGAGATCTCCTGGATAAAATATTCATCCACCGGGACATTGTCCACTGTGACAAGTGCTATGAGAAGCTCTTCTAGGTGGGTTCCAGGGCCCCATTCCAAGGCCATTCCAGGGGGGAAGGCTGGGGGAGAGCTCAGAGTTCACTGCTGAAGGCCATTTAACCCTCACATTTCCAGGGTTGTCAGTGCCCAACAGTGACCTTGTAGCAGCATTAGCTGCAAACCCACTCGTGCTGTCCCAGGGGTGTTGGTTGGAGCTGGAATCTCAGTGACAAACAGGCTGTGGTGGCTTCCCGGGGGTGACAGGTAGAGGCTGGCTTGAGTGATGACAGAAATGTCCCTCAGAGGTGGAGAGTCCTCAGGGAAGGCAGTTAAAGGTTCCTCGCTGTGTCCTGGGCTGACCCCGTGCAGTTCAGAGCTGTGACATTCCCCTGACAGGGACACAGCTTCACCTAAAGATCCTTTGGGGTGAAAACCTTTGGGAAGAGTAGAGACAGACCAACAGGAGAGGGCTGGACACGGTTTGGCTTTGTCTGATTATCTGGAAGGAGCAGGAGCTGCCATGGCAGCGAGCAGAGCTGTTGGGCTGTGGCTGGGAGAGCTCGTGTGCTCCCGGCACGGAGGAGGAGGAGGAGGAGGAGGAGGGAACGGGGCTCCTGCCTCGCTGCTGCCCGTACCTGGTCAGGGGTGTGACTGGTGAGGATTCCCGGTGGGATCAGGCCGTGCTCAGGCGCTCTTTGTGTGCTCGCAGGGCCCCGCGGAGCCGGGAACACCGCAGCTCTGACATTGCAGAATTCCTGCTCCCGCTTCCCTGCAGTTCTTTTCCCTCTCGCTGCCCCGTGGATGAGTTCAGCACCTGCTGGTCGACGCTGTCACCTGCACCGGACGCGTGTGATGGGAACGAGATAAGGCAGGCTCCTCCTCAGAGATAACATTTCCCAAAGGCGCTGAGCCTGGCTAAGCCTGGCTTTACCTGCACAAGGGTTCCCGGTGCTGCCGGAGCTGGGAGCCAGGCACAGCTCCCCGGGTTTATCCCAGCTCATTGCCACGAGGCTCTGCTGATATTTGGATTTCTTTCCCTCATGCAGCCAGGCACTGGGAGCCTTAAACACTAAATTTGGATTCTTGGGAGGGTTTGAATTTAGTCCTTAGCAAAAGCCTATTTCTGCTTCTTTCACCCCCAAATTCAGCCTAGAAATAGCTTCTGCCTGGTTTCCATTTGCTTTCCCCAGGCTTCCAGGAGCACTTCCAAACTCTGTTCTAATTGTGTGTCAGCTTTAATTCTCCTTCCTGCCTCTTCCCTGAGGATGCTGCAGCAGCACTTGTGGCTGCAGCCTGTTTGGGGAGATAACACAAGTCCTTCCCCTGGTGTTTACCTCGGGCTCTGAGGGCAGGGGAACCTCAGTTCCCTCTCCTGACAAAGAGCTCTGCTCAGCTGAAATCCCAATTTCTCTCGTTGCTGTGAACTATCCACAGCCCAAATACTCACTAATATTGAACTTCCAGCAGATGCTGCACTCAGTTAAATCAGAATTGTGTCGTTTTAGCCCTTAACTCAGAGCTGAGAGGTTGGGAATGCTGAATACTGAAAGTCANAGAAATGTCCCTCAGAGGTGGAGAGTCCTCAGGGAAGGCAGTTAAAGGTTCCTCGCTGTGTCCTGGGCTGACCCCGTGCAGTTCAGAGCTGTGACATTCCCCTGACAGGGACACAGCTTCACCTAAAGATCCTTTGGGGTGAAAACCTTTGGGAAGAGTAGAGACAGACCAACAGGAGAGGGCTGGACACGGTTTGGCTTTGTCTGATTATCTGGAAGGAGCAGGAGCTGCCATGGCAGCGAGCAGAGCTGTTGGGCTGTGGCTGGGAGAGCTCGTGTGCTCCCGGCACGGAGGAGGAGGAGGAGGAGGAGGAGGGAACGGGGCTCCTGCCTCGCTGCTGCCCGTACCTGGTCAGGGGTGTGACTGGTGAGGATTCCCGGTGGGATCAGGCCGTGCTCAGGCGCTCTTTGTGTGCTCGCAGGGCCCCGCGGAGCCGGGAACACCGCAGCTCTGACATTGCAGAATTCCTGCTCCCGCTTCCCTGCAGTTCTTTTCCCTCTCGCTGCCCCGTGGATGAGTTCAGCACCTGCTGGTCGACGCTGTCACCTGCACCGGACGCGTGTGATGGGAACGAGATAAGGCAGGCTCCTCCTCAGAGATAACATTTCCCAAAGGCGCTGAGCCTGGCTAAGCCTGGCTTTACCTGCACAAGGGTTCCCGGTGCTGCCGGAGCTGGGAGCCAGGCACAGCTCCCCGGGTTTATCCCAGCTCATTGCCACGAGGCTCTGCTGATATTTGGATTTCTTTCCCTCATGCAGCCAGGCACTGGGAGCCTTAAACACTAAATTTGGATTCTTGGGAGGGTTTGAATTTAGTCCTTAGCAAAAGCCTATTTCTGCTTCTTTCACCCCCAAATTCAGCCTAGAAATAGCTTCTGCCTGGTTTCCATTTGCTTTCCCCAGGCTTCCAGGAGCACTTCCAAACTCTGTTCTAATTGTGTGTCAGCTTTAATTCTCCTTCCTGCCTCTTCCCTGAGGATGCTGCAGCAGCACTTGTGGCTGCAGCCTGTTTGGGGAGATAACACAAGTCCTTCCCCTGGTGTTTACCTCGGGCTCTGAGGGCAGGGGAACCTCAGTTCCCTCTCCTGACAAAGAGCTCTGCTCAGCTGAAATCCCAATTTCTCTCGTTGCTGTGAACTATCCACAGCCCAAATACTCACTAATATTGAACTTCCAGCAGATGCTGCACTCAGTTAAATCAGAATTGTGTCGTTTTAGCCCTTAACTCAGAGCTGAGAGGTTGGGAATGCTGAATACTGAAAGTCAGGTGTCCTAAAAGTGTCCAGACTTCCTGTTTCCTCATTAGGAATCATAGAATTATAGAGTAACAGAATGATTTTGGGTTGGAGGGAGTTAAAGCTCAGGGGGAGGGACACCTTCCAGGATCCCAGGTTGCTCCAAGCTCCGTCCAGCCTGGCCTTGGACACTTCCAGGGATCCAAGGGCAGCCACAGCTCCTCTGGGCAACCAGGGTTTCCCCATCCTCACAGCCAAGAATTGCTGAAAACCAAGCTCCTCCTAAAATCCTGTGAATAAAGGAACCCTGCTCCCCCATGAGCTGTTTTTGTTTGTGTTTGAGAGCAGCTGAAGGAGCTGGGAAAGGGCTCAGCTCGGAGGAAAGGAGGCTCAGGAGAGACCTCCTGGCTCTGCACAACTCCCTGACAGGAGGGGCTTTTCCCCCTTAAAGACATCTATCACCCAAAAGGAACCTGCAGCTATTAGAAAAATGTTCTGCTTTATGATTTGTATTGAGCTTTGAAGAATTGCTGACCTACCCCTCCCCGTGAATATAAAACAAATGAATTATTCAAAGAGGTGAATCTTCCTGCTATTTGTGTCACCTGCACACAGATTTTTTTCCTTCATGATGGATGAGGTCATGCATGCATTTTTCTTTCACAAAAAAGATCTTATTTCTCTTGACATTCTGCTGTTTGTGGAGATAAATCTTGACCAGGTTATTTTGCATGAAATCAAATAAAATAATAAATAAATAAAGGGTATGAAATGTGCTGGTGGTGACTGAGCAGAGGTGGAGGCAAACCCATCCTGGCTTTTGGAAATTCCATCTTCTGCACCGACCAAACCTTCCCAGAGCATCTGAAAATGATACCAGCAGAGTGACAAAAAGAACAACAGAGTGACAAAATGAACAGACCTCGAGCAGTGTCAGGGCTGGATGTGGTGTTCAGCTGGTACAAAAAACGAGATTCTGCTGGCAGCACGCGGCCTTGGTGACTGCCAAACATCCAACACTTATCAGGAGCTGCCACAGGCTGTGCGAGGGTCCAGTTTGGGAGGAGGATGTCAAAGAATGGTGTTTGTTTTATTGTTGCCTGATAAAACTGTCCTGAAGACGTTGCACTCACCGAAGCTTTGGGAGATCCCAGCTAAGCTGGTTTTTGTGCATTTTTCTGGATCACGCACACGGGGAGAGACCCTCTCCCCCTCACTCATCATTGCCCTACTCAGCCTTCTTCCCCTCATGTGCTCCTCTTCTTCTCTCCCTTCTTTTCCCTGACTTCCTCACCTTTCTCACTCCTTCTCTTTCCTCCACCTCACTCTAATCCCCCTCACTCACCCCTTTCGCCGTCACCCTTTTCCTGTCACTCATCCTTTTTCCCCTCACTCACCCCTTACCCCTCACTCCTTTTCCCTTCACTCCCTTCATTCCCCCTCACTCACCCCTTTCCCCTCGCTCCTTTTCCTTTCACTCACCCCTTTCCCCCCTCACTCTTCCCTTTTCCCGTCATTTACCCTTTTTCACTCACCCTTTCCCG
>VWZS01006722.1:23471-52048 GCA_013397075.1 Rhabdornis inornatus
GGCCATCACTGCCCCCTCACAGCCTCCCCTATGGTTCTCGGAGCCTCCCCAGAGCCTGCACCCCCCAATAAACCCCATGGCCATCATTGCCCCAAAGACCCCCCAAGCCCCATCCCAGCCCTTTGCCCACCCTCCACAGCCCCTCCAGCTCTCAGAGCCTTCACAGCCCCATGGCCATCATTGCCCCTAAGACCCTCCAGCCCCATCCCAGCCCCATCCCACCCCTCCATCTCTCAGATCCTGCACACCCCCGGCTCTCAAAGCCCCCATAACCCTGGGGTGGGTGAGGGGACCTTTCCCTCCATGAGACACCCGAATGTCTGCTCGGCAAACTCTGAATTCTTGTCTCCCACCCGCTGCCGCCTTTTTGCCTCCTACTAAACGTGTTTTATTTCTCCCCTCCCTCCCCGTTATGGAATTAACAACGAAATTAACTTTTCACAGGTTTGTATCTCTTCCCCCGCACGTCTTTGCTGGGGTTTTTTTTTTTTTTTTTGTGGGTGGTTGTGGGGAAAGACTGAAGGCTTTTCAGCTGCTCTTCCCCCTCAAGGTGTGTTTTTGCCTCACGTGAGCTTTTTCCAGCTCCTCACCTTTGGGATGGAACTGGTTTTTTGGGGCAATCCATCTCCTAAACCCCCTCCTTGAGCTGTTTAGCTTGGACAGTGGAGCTCCTAAAACTCCCAGTGGTGCATCCTCCGAGCTGCTGAGCTTTGGGATGTCTCTGGAAATCTCCCTTCCTCAGAGATCACTTTGGAACTCACACCCAGAGGATTTGGGTTTGTAGCAGTGGGAAACCACACCAGGAGCTTTTTGGGAGCTGGCACACGGGTGTGATGGGATTGCTTGGTAACTCCACAAATTTATTTTATTTTAAATTTATTTTCCCCAAGGCAGAATGCCTTCAGCAGTGCTGAAGGTTTGGACTGTGGGTGCAAAGTGTGCTCTGTTCACTCACAGCTCTTCCTAAATGCTGTTTGTATTTTTCTTAACTCACGTGGAAGTTGAAAATACACATCTTGCACGCAGAGGACCAAAATAATAATAATTTAAAAAATCAGGTAAAAAAAACCCCCAACAAAACAAAATGTATTTTTAAAGAAATTAAACAGCTATTGCTGTTACAAGTGCCTAAATAATAGAGAGATGCTCAGGTGCCTATGGGGGTGTCTTTTTGTAACCCTGCTTTGTGTGACACTGAGTTTTTGTGGTTTCCTTTGCTCACTGGCACTTAAAAACAGGTGCAGCAAAGGGAGGGGGAAGAACATCCACAGCCACAAAAAGCCAGGGTTTGATTGCTGTTGTAACAAGTGCATCAGTTTTTAAACTTTGAATTGGCTGTGTTGACTCACTCCCTCTTCCCTCAGTCCGTTTGCTCTCCTTCTGTAAAACAGAGAGGCTTTCTGGCTTTTTAACCATTTTACTGCTCCGTGGACTGTTAATTAAGGGGTTTTCAGTGCTGGGGGTTTTCAGTGAAGAGTCAGTTTGGGAATGAGTGTGCCCAATGAAACTGAAAACTCACATAAATCAGGTGGAGGGGAAAAGCAGTGTTTGCTCATGTTGTAAAACTAGTGTGAAATGCACTTTATGGGGTTTTTGACTTAGTGGAATATGTAATCTTAACTTGGGAAATTTTTTTTGTATTTTTTTTGCTGTTTGCTCCCCTCTCTTTTCAGTTGTAACAGGAACACACACCAGTACAAACATTATTTAAGCTTATTTTCATGTACCACGGTAACTGCAGTTCCTGTTGTTACTTTGGTGTAAGGTTATACAGAATTTTTTCCAAGTTGTTTTCTGCTTTTCCAGGATAAACCTGGTAATGAACAAAGGATGTTTTCACAGTTTTCTTGATGCTGCTGTTGCCTGACGTCAGCACCTTGTTAATGATGTTTCCTGACTTTGCTCCATCAGCGCTTTTCTCAAGTATTTTGTTGGTAAACAGATGGAAACTAAACTATTGTGGGGGACTAAATCAACTTCCTTTTATTAGATTTCTTGATAGCAGAGCAGGTGCAGCTCAAAAAGAGGAATTTGTGAGCTTTGCAGTCGTTCTTTTTGGATTTGGGTGAAACTCAGACACCTTCCACCCCAGTGTAATTAGGATGATGCTTTATAAAAAGCAGAATTATCAGCGTCTAATTCCATTTACCTAAAAATCTTGGATGTTTGCCGTGCCTTGCAGTGTGCTGGAGTGTCCTGGAGGATGGTGGTGCCCGGGAATTCCCCGCTGATCCAGCAGGACCCTGCTCTGGAGCCAGCCCTGGGCAGAGACGCCCCGCAGCACTCGGCCATGGGCACGGAGCCCCCCCAGGACGTGGGCCCCGAGGTGCTGAAGCTGAGGGAGCTGGTCAGGAGGCTGGAGCTGGACAGCCAGCACGCCAGGAGCAGGAGCAGCAGGAGCCTGCTGGGGACAAACGTGCCAGGGGACATCCGTGCAGGCGTGGATAAGCACGAGCCCGGCCTCAAGGGCATGGAGATCAACAGCAGCATCAAGGCCATGGCTGAGCAGCAGGAGCTGCAGCTGATGGCAGATCTGCACAGCCAGCTCAGCAAAATGAGGCAGGAGGAAGGAGAGAACAACTTCAGAAGAGCCCTGGATGCACCAGTGCAGTACAGCTGCCACAGTGGCCCCGAGGAGGAGCAGAGCCACAGCAATGGGTGCTGTCCCCCAGCCGTGCATCCCAGTGCCAGCTCGGAGCTGCTGGGCAGCCTGCTCATGGCAGGGATCCATGAACAGCACCCCAGTGAGAAGGGGGCAGATCTCCAGGGCCTTCCCAGCCACGCTGGGCTGGATGAAGTCAAAGTGTTGGAACTGGAGAATTGCCCCGAAGAGGAGGATTGCTGGTAGGTATCCCCAGGCCTGGGGGCAGCGGTGTGCTGTGCTTGGGTGAGCAGTTCCTTTAAAGCTGGGAACTTTAAGAATGCAGTTCTCATTAGTGACTGTTCTCATTTTTATGTCCACTGTGCCAGACCATTATTTTTTAAAAAATAAGTTTACCTGTAGGTGCTGTTTTTCCCCCTTCCTTCCAGCCACTGCTGCAGCTTCCTTTCCCTCTGAGTTGAGTTATATATAGCACATGCAGATGAATGAATAATGGAGCTTTTAAACCTTGCACAGGACTGTCAAATACCACATTTAAATAAGAATTTTGTCAATAAGAATCCACAGACCATCTGGAATTTGTGGCTTTTGCTAGGAACTGAGGAGACAAACTCATTCCTAGCTCCTGAAGGCTTTTTCTTTCCAGTTAAGCACCTCTTTTGTTCAGAGACATGAACTGAACCAGATCAGTGATGTAATCCTTAACTGACCCGACTCTCTGGGACTCTCCCCTCCACCACCAGCCTTGTTTAGAACTTGTTTTATAAATCAGCAGATTAACAACCTTTGCAAGGGCAAGGGAAATGTAAAGTTTGAGGCTGATTCCAGCTCCTGCAATAACTGGGATAACTTGAGATTTTACCCAGAGTTGTTAATTTGTAAGACTTGGGAGGAAAAGCCTCAGGGCTCTGCAAATTGGGTTTCAAATTTGTGTAGCCAGATGAATCTGGCAGCAAGGACAGGGCTGCTGAACACAAACCAAACCTTCAGCTCCAAACATTCATTAGCTGTTAGAAGGGAAGGTAAAGTTTTTGTTAATGGAGTGGAGCTCAATGAGGTCATGGCATCAGCTTCAGCCTGAATTTGAGGTTATATTTAAAACAGGGTTGTTTTTTTTTCTTTGCAAGTGTACTTTTAAAACCCAAATACTAGCTCTAACTTGATCACTGGAACTCTTCAATATACCTAAACAGCATTTGGAGCAGATTCCTTATAAATAAATAAGGGAATATATAAATAAATAAGGGAATATATTTAAGAAGTTGCGTGGGGAAGACTGGCTTGATTATTTCCACGTTAATGGAAGCAGCCAGGTTTATATTCACATTTATAGAGCCTGTGACAGGAGAGAGTTCTCAAATTCTGTTGAGTCTCAGAGGCTGAGATGTACCCAGGCAGGGGATGCTGCCCATTGAAATCAGGAGAGGTTCTGTGCCTGGCAGTTCTGTTCTTTGACCTTCCCTTCAGCTGGTGGCTCTAAGGCCCTTCTTTCCCAGGTACCCTTCACTCTGCACCTTGTAGGATCCTTGTGGGTTTGTTTCCTCTTTTTTCTTGCCAGGTGTGGTTGGAACAGGGTACCTGTGACAAAGAGGCCCCTGAGGAGCTGGGTGAGGGTGGTGGCCCAGCACTTGTGCAAGTGCTCTTTCCATAAATTATCTTGGATTGTGCTGCATCACTTCCATCTGTTCCCTTTTCCTCTTGTCAAACAAACCTGCTGAAACAGGAAGCTGCTTTTAGTGGTGGCTTCTTGTTCTGGAAGTGGGGAGTGAATCCTGTGTACAATCAGTAGTGCCTGTGCTCATTGCCAAAAATCCCAAACTGTCTCCATAAACACATCCCACATGCAGCCCCTGCAGGTGTTTGTGCTTCTCCACAGCAAGAACCAGAAAACTGCTTGGAGGGGAGGGAGGGTGTTCTTAAAACAAACCAAAAAAACCTCAACAAACAGCCCTTAATTCTCTGTGAATTTAGGATCAGCTCTAACAAGGTGGTTTTGCTGATGGGGGGAATTTAGTGCTGCCTGGAGTGAGCAAATCCAGAGGGAACAGCTGAGTGTATTTTGTATTTACAATCCTTTTTAAAATATTGTACAGTATGGGGTGCTCAGAGGGTTTCCTGCTGTTCCCTGCAGGTGCAGGTGGAGTCTCAATCCCTGCTGTATTCTGGAATGGCTCTCTTTGTTCAGCTGGAGCTTGCAGCAGTTTGTGTGCAGCTGCCCTGGCTCAGGGCTCTGGGGTTGTGTTTTGGAGCTGTGTGTGTGAAACCCGAGGCAGTGCCCACTCCCAGCTGCTGGAACTGTGCCCTGGCCTCTGACTGCTCCCTCAGCTCCCTTTCTCAAATAGCTGCTCAAAATTGTAAATATCCTGAGGGCCATGCAACTGGAGCTCAGTGATGCTCACCTTGGACTCCAGCACAGCTCCTGAGCTGGTTTTTTGGGAAGGCTTTTATCCAAATCCCCTCTTAGCCAGGGAGCAAACCACATCTCTGCTGGTTACATTGCTTGTGTTCCCAGTGTTTGTCGTTCTGGGTTTTTCCATGGGCTGAGGAGAAGAAGGAATCCCTGGCACTGAGGTGAATCCCTGAGTGCTGCTCTCATTCCCAAAAGTCTCTGAACTGGAAGTGGGTCATGCTGTCTTCCCCTCAGTGTGGTGCTGGCTCCTGCCTGAACAGTGCTCAGCACAGCAAGTGGGGTGCCCTGGAATTGGGGTTTGGACAGAAATGACAGTGTAGCAGTTTCCTGGGAATGGGATTTTTCAGCCTTAGCTGGTCCAGTGACCTTCTATATTCACATTTAAGACTTTTAATTCAATGTACTGGAGGAAATCATTGCTGCTTGTACTATCAGAGGTAGGGAGAGAAATTCTGGAGAAGTTCCACCGAGTGAGGATATGATGCTGCACAAAATCCAGGAATTCTACCAGTGCAGCACCTTGTGCCTCTAACCTGGGGAGAACTTTACTTACAGAGTGTCTGTGTAATCCATTTATACCCTTCCCAGGCTGTGTTGTGCTTCCTGTGATCTCTCCTTGTCACAGGCTGCTGCTGACAGCATCTCCATGGCTTAGAGACAGCAATTTGCCATCTTATTTTCTCAGGCTGGTCATTTTAGGAGGTGTTTTTGCCTCTGTTGCATTAAACAATGCACGAGTGACTTCTCCAAACCTTTCCTCAGGTTTGAGGTGGATGTTACCTGCTTGTGCTGGCTGCAGATGGCCACAGGCTGGGTGACATCTGCCCTGCTGGGACAGTCTTGGGGTACAGGAGCTGCTTCAGGAGCCCAGTGCAGCTCTGGGGGTGTCCCCAGCACCTCTGGGGACATCTGCCCTGCTGTGACAATCTCTGGGTACAGGAGCTGTGTCAGGAGCCCAGTGCAGCTCTGGAGGTGTCCCCAGCACTCCTGGGGTCACTTCTGGGTGACATCTGTCCTGCTGTGACACTCTCTGGGTACAGGAGCTGCTTCAGGAGCCCAGTGCAGCTCTGGAGGTGTCCCCAGCACTCCTGGGGTCACTTCTGGGTGACATCTGTCCTGCTGTGACACTCTCTGGGTACAGGAGCTGCTTCAGGAGCCCAGTGCAGCTCTGGGGGTGTCCCCAGCACCTCTGGGGACATCTGCCCTGCTGTGACAACCTTTTGTTCAGCAGGATTAGTCCCTAAATAGAGATGAGAAAGTGTCTTTGCAGTGTCATTTTTTCCTCTCTTTGCAGCTTCTTAGGAATAAAGCTCAGACCTCTCCTTGGGCTAACAGCAGAATGTTTTTGTGTGGAGTGTTCTCCCATGTTTTCATTTGTATTTCTGTCATTTCACAACCTGGATCGTGTTTCACTGTGGCTTTCTACCCCACTCTTGTCTGTGTTAGGATTTCTGTTCAGCAGGAGTGTTTAGATTTGAGATAAGCACAGCATAAGCAGAGTACTAAATCTGAAAAATCAACTCTCTGAAGTCTGATCTGTAAAGGAAAGGAAAATGAATGTATTACCTGTTTGAAATCCCTGCTTTGGAGAGGAATTCAGCTGCCTTTTAGCACTTGAAGGAGATGTATCTCATAAAGCTGACATTTTCTAAACACTTGAGGTCTCCTTCTCCTTGCTGTGTTGTTTATAACTGAAAAGCTCTGAAAATCAGTGCAGTGTTTGCCATTTTTGGAGCTGCTGCAGCCACTGGTGCCAAGTGCTTTGGAAGATGGAGAATAACCCAGGTTGTGTCTTCAGCCATGGCCTTTGCTTTCTGCTGGATTTCATTTCCTGATGCTCTGCTTCTGGAGCTTTCTGCAGCCTCACTTCTGCTCTCAGCTTTTACAGATTTCTGCTGCAAATACTCTGCATGAGCAGGAGCTAAAATTGCACTCTCAGAGCTGCTCTGGTCTGTTATTCAGTTGGGAGGATGGTTTTTCTTGGTGCATGAGTTGTTGTGTTTCCTGCATTCTTGGGGTTGGGTTTTTTTTAAAGCAGGAATTTCAAAATCCAACAACAGTGGCCATTAACTCCTGTAAATCCTTCTGTGGCATTGGTTCCATAAGGGAAATAGCATCTCTGGGATATTCCTTGGTTTTAGTGCTCTGGATTATGTCAGAATAAAGTGCAGAGAGTATCACAAATTTATTTGTGGATGGCTGCAACTTAATGGAAGAAAAATCTTTGTGGCACTGGGTCCTTAGCAGAGATGTTTGTCACAAAACTCTCTGTTTTACAGGGTAAACACAAACGTTAGTAAACAGAAATTAAAGATACTTTATTATCAAAGGGTTTCCTCTCAGAAGCAAAAAAAAATCTCATTCATATTTAATAATTTATACAACAAGCCCTCAATACATCAAACTGGGAATATTTGCCCAAATGTTTACTCTGTGCATTTTGTATGAGGCCTTGTAAGTATCTAAATAACCGATTTTCATTTGCAATTTGACAAAAAAAAAACATTCAGAGACATTTAGAGAGAACACCCAAACTGCTGAGCTGGTGGAACAAACTGCAGGGTAAGGCTTGGTCCTGAGCTGGGCTTTGTTAAGCTCTGCCTGACTCTGGGGTGGCTCCTGCTGTTCCAGTGCTTCTGGCCTTCAGTTAAACCTGGCAAATCAAACAGGCTGAAATACCAGAAAGAAAAATTCAGAGTGTTTTTAAACAAAGCCAAGAGTTTTTAGCTTTTCACACCCCATTTTTTTCCAAGGTAAGGCTGTTTTAGCTCCCTGGATGTGAGGCTGGGTTAAATCAGCCTCTGGTGGGTGTCACTGAATTTCCTGAGCCGAGGAAAAGGTGACTTCTGGCTCTTGATATGTGCAGGGAAATATTCACATTCACATTTCTGAGGTGCTTTTAGTTTAGTGCTAAAAGAGAAGTCAGGGTGCTGAGCCCTTCCCAAAGCTCCTGCAGAAGGAAAATGCTGTGAAATCAAACCAGAATTCCTTTTTTTTTTTGTTTTCTTTTGGGGTTTTTTTGTTTGTTTGTTTTTTGGTTTTTTTTCTTGTTTTGTTTTGTTTTATTTTGTTTTTTTTTTTTTTTCTTTTTAGTAAGTTGCCTGTCAGTGCTCTGAAGACTTGAGCTGTGTTCACTTAATTGGGTTTGGGGAAATTGTGAGAGCTTCTCTTGCCAATGTGAGCAGAAAAGAAAGATCAGAGTCCAGAGCTGGGAATGAGTTTGTCTCCTCAGGTCCTAGCAAAAGCCACAAATTCCAGATGGTCTGGAGATTCTTACTGACAAAATTCTTATTTCCACACAGAGCTCTGCTCCGTGTGGGAATGACTCTGCCAAGCAAACAAGGGAACAGAAACAGGATGAGGAGCTGGGCAGGATTCCCTCCCTGAACCTGGAATCTGTGCAGAGGAGGATTCTCTCCCTGAACCTGGAATCTGTGCAGAGGAGGATTCTCTCCCTGAACCTGGAATCTGTGCAGAGGAGGATTCTCTCCCTGAACCTGGAATCTGTGCAGAGGAGGATTCTCTCCCTGAACCTGGAATCTGTGCAGAGGAGGATTCTCTCCCTGAACCTGGAATCTGTGCAGAGGAGGATTCTCTCCCTGAACCTGGAATCTGTGCAGAGGAGGATTCTCTCCCTGAACCTGGAATCTGTGCAGAGGAGGATTCTCTCCCTGAACCTGGAATCTGTGCAGAGGAGGATTCTCTCCCTGAACCTGGAATCTGTGCAGAGGAGGATTCTCTCCCTGAACCTGGAATCTGTGCAGAGGAGGATTCTCTCCCTGAACCTGGAATCTGTGCAGAGGAGGATTCTCTCCCTGAACCTGGAATCTGTGCAGAGGAGGATTCTCTCCCTGAACCTGGAATCTGTGCAGAGGAGGATTCTCTCCCTGAACCTGGAATCTGTGCAGAGGAGGATTCTCTCCCTGAACCTGGAATCTGTGCAGAGGAGGATTCTCTCCCTGAACCTGGAATCTGTGCAGAGGAGGATTCTCTCCCTGAACCTGGAATCTGTGCAGAGCAGCCTGACCTGCCCTGAGGAGGCTGTTGGCCTCTTTTTTGTGTGATGATTTTACTGCTCCTTTTGTGCTCTGAGCTGTACAATAAATCCAGGGAGAGGCAGCACTTTGCTTTTCCTGGCTTTGATTGGATTTGAGTGCTTGCAGTGCCCATTTATCCATGCAGAAACTCAGCAAGGTTTGCTGGGGGGTCTGCCCTCAGAGGTACCTTTGGAATGCCAGGAATATTCCCATTCATTCCTCAGCATTTATTTCATCAATAACAAATCAGCCTTTGGAATTTTTTTTATTTGCATGTGGTTTCTGTTTTACACACTCCAACACCTCAGGAGAGGGGGAACCTGAGAGCCAAACCTGATGTCCACAAATCCCAGAATCCCAGAAGGATTTTGGCTGGGAGGGACCTTTAAAAACCATCAGGTTGCAGATCTGGGTCGAGGTCTCTCTGCCTTCTACACCAGGGTGTTCTCCAGTGATGTGCAAGAATTAAGAACAGTTTCACTTTTGGATGTACAAAGGACTGATTTTTCTTTCCCCTTACAAGTCTTGAATGTGTTGCTGAACAGCAAAAACTTTTAAAAATAGGGAGCTGCTTTTTGCTTTTAAAAATACAAATATGGGATGTGTAAATAAAATACTTGAGTTGCTTTTCTAGCAAAGGCTCTTCCAGCTTTGGCCTTTCCTCAGAGGAATGTTCTGCTTTGGAAATCTGCTGGAGATGTTGCTTTACACCCAATCCTTTGTAAATAATCCAGGAGTTTAAGGTGATTAAATCTATCCATAAGGCTAATCCTGGGTGTCCATGCAAAGCAGAAATGTGGCAGGCACTGAGGCAGGAGCAGAATTGATCTGACATTACAGGGAAGGTAAGGCACAGCCACACTTCCTGCCTGTCTGGGAATGTCTGAATCCTGCAGTGAAGGCTTTATCCCTGGAATCTTTATCCCTGGAATCTTTATCCCTGGAATGTGGGGATGCACCTTTGGGTGTCTCAGACAGAGCTGTGCCTGCAGTGCTGAACACGTGGAACATCCAGAGGGTTTTAAACAAAAACTGCAGCTCCTGGGAGGAGATCACCCTGCAGCTGGAGTTAGGAGCTCCTCACACCCTCACTGCCTCTGAGAGCTATATGGGGGAGGGACAGACAGGTCAGTATCCCAACACCTCCATTTCCAGCCCAGGCTGGCACCTTGCCTTGCAGAGCCTGTGGCTTTCTCTGTGGAGCCATTGAATTTTCCTTTTGTGGCAGTACATTTTATTTCCGAGTCACAATCTGTGATTTAAACCTGAATTTTTAAATTTTAGTAGCTTGGTTCCTGATGGCTACACTCTAGCAAATGCCACTTTGGTAGCTGCATGCTTTGAACTAACAAACATTTCTTCCTGTCTCCTTTGAATCCTTGCCAAGGCTCTATGTGTCTCCAAGGAAATCCATGGATGAGAAAACTGCCTCTCCTCTGAAATGGTGCAGGCAGGTTCTGGACAACCCCAGCCCTGAGATTGAGGCTGCCTGCAGAACCCTCATCAACAGGCTGGACCAAGGTAGGACAGCTGCAGCCTCTGCTGCTCTGGGGTCTGCAAATCTCTCTTTCTCAGCAGGAAAATCGAGCTTGGTGTTGTCAGGCTCTTGAATTTTCAAGTTTTGTTAATATGTAAATATTTTTAAATGTAAGAAATGTGTGGAGGGAAGAATGTGCTGGGGAGTGGGGAGAGAACCATGGAAAACTCTTCTTGCAGTTTCTTTCTGGAGAAGAACTGGTGCTGAGTGTTCCTAGGGGTGATTATTCCTCTGGATATTCCTGCTGCATCTTCCCAGCTGCTCTTACCTGGGTGAAAAAGTTGTCTGCTGGTCAAAGCTTTACAACAGTGAAATAATAAACTTGAAGAAATGCTGTCACAGGTTTTTCCTCCAGTTTATCATCCCCTAAAAGCACTTCCTGGTGGCTGTGTTAATCCTGAGGGGAAATCCTGATTTCATCTGCCTGAAGTGCAGACCTGGAGTGTTGTGTGCAGTGGGGACATCCCTGATCACAGGCACTGCTCTGGGGCTTTGCTTTTCCACCTGGCCTTTGGTGGGAGAGCTCTCAGAACAGATGCACTTCACAGGACAAAAACGAGTTTATCCAGATGCACTTCACAGGACAAAAACGAGTTTATTCAGATGCACTTCACAGGTCAAAAATGAGTTTATTCAGATGCACTTCACAGGTCAAAAATGAGTTTATTCAGATGCACTTCACAGGTCAAAAACGAGTTTATCCAGATGCACTTCACAGGACAAAAATGAGTTTATCCAGATGCACTTCACAGGTCAAAAATGAGTTTATTCAGATGCAGTTCACAGGACAAAAATGAGTTTATTCAGATGCAGTTCACAGGACAAAAACGAGTTTATTCAGATGCAGTTCACAGGTCAAAAATGAGTTTATTCTGCTCCTGCCATCATCACCTGGTGCATATCCTGCCTGTGTCACTTCACACCCCAGGTTTGTGTGACATGGGCTGGGCACTGAGGGGTTGGAAAGGAACCTGTAAGTATTTTTTACCTGCTCTAGATCCCCTCTCATCCAGCTCTGCTGCTCAGGACTTGCTGCAGGTTTATTGCAGAGATGTGCTGCAGTCTCCTGTGTCCAGCTGGACTCAGGAACCTCCAGACACAAAAGCTGGGTTTGGAAAAGTGACATTTCTGAGAGAATCCATGTTGGGAATCAATTCTGCTGGAATCCAAGCCCAGCTGGGTCCCCATGTTGGTGTCACAGTTTGTGGTGCCTGGCTTTGTCTCCGTGGGAGTGCAAGAATTCTGATTTCAGTTTAACCAACAGTTTGAGCCCTGTGGTTTGGAGTCTGAGGTCACTGCTTTGGGGCTTGGTCTGGGTTTTTTTTAGTTTTCATTCTGCCAGTGTTTGGCACTGCTTGAGATCTCAGGCTTCTCTTGAGTTTAACCTTGGCATTCCTGGTTGGAGATAACTGAATAGGCTCTGAGAACAAACTTCATTCGTTTTCATAAAGCATCTGTGGTCAAAAATTTGAATGAAATCTATCTGATTGCCTCTTTGCTCTCTGAAATGTGTCAGGCTTCAGTTGTGCTTAGTCTGACCTGGGAGAAGTTGTGGGAGAAATTAGAAAACTTAATCTGGTGAATCTTCATTATTTTCTTAGCTGATATTCCCCCAGTGGGGAGAACTGAGTTCTGTGGGCAGTTCAGCTGCCCCTTGAGCATCTCCAGCTCATGGTGTGAGTAATTTCCTCAGTGTTGTAGCTGCTCATTTCCACCTCCAGTCAGGATGGGGCCACTTGCTTTTGCCACCTGCCTTATTTTAGTTGGTTTATGAACATGTGAGTGTGTGTGAGCTGCAAGAATTTAATTGTAAGAGTTGGTTTTTATATTGGATTGGCACAGTTTCTGTGGTATAATGCATAATCATAAAACTTAAGAATATAATTCTGAATTCAGAATAACACACATGTATGAAGTTCAGTGAGTTCTCTAAAATGAAGGGCTGTGGAAGTGGCAGATACTGATGGAAATAATAATCTGGGAAGCCCAGCACTGGAACTTTGTGAAATGTTTGGCTTCCTTAAAGCCAAGCTTGCCAGGAGTTACTCTTGGAATGCTTCAGAAGGGACAAACCCAGTTGAAGGACACGAGTGGGGGACTGGGCACTGCTGTGCTCCCTGCAGCCTGGCACTGGTCCCCCTCTGCTGCAGAATTTAATCCTGTTTGATAACCCCTGTATCTTGTTCTTGATCTTGCTGCCCGTTTCCAAAATAATTTGCTAACCTTTGTGGCTTTTTTGTATTTTTCCTTCTAGCCAGTAGATGGAAAAACCTGTACTGCAGCCCCCTGGCATCTCCCAGCACACATAACCTGAATCCCGAGGCAGGCTCCTGTAGCAATGCACTAAACTCTCCTGGGCACCTCAAATCGACTAACAAAGCACTACTAACCTGTGGCAGCTCAGGTATGGCATGGCACTGCAGCACTGGGCTCTTTAAAATGCAAGGAGGCTTAGGGATTGGCACAGGGAAAAGTTCTCGTGGTGTTTTCTCCTTTTCATTTTGCTCCCTTCCTCACCCAGCTTTCATTTGTGTGGGAGAAAAACCTCCTTGCATTCTAAATGTCCTGTAGTTATTTTTTTGTTTGGGTTTCTCTCCTTTCTCTCTCTCTCTCTCTATATATATATATATTTATAAATTGTACTAATTTTAAGTGGCTTAAAATAGAAAACAGCTGTTGGGGCAAAAATACATTGCACTTGAATAATGTTGTAGAGTGTAGATGTGATCTTTATAAAGTTACTTGGATTAGGTTTTCTGGGCAATGTGAACTTTATAAAGTTTAGCTTTTCTGGACAAGGTTTCTCTCAGGAATAGTGATTAATGCAGGGAACAGAAAGCTGCCAAAGGCTTCAATTCAAGAGTGAGCAGCTAAAACAAAATAGCAGAAGTTTTCCTTCAGCTTTAATTGTGTGTGGAGGAAGTTTCCTTACCTTAGAGGCAGCTCAGGCACAACTCTTGTTACTCCAGATAGTGAAGCTGCTCCAAAATGCTTTGTCCTGCAGGCTCTCTGTGCCTGAGGAGCCAGAACACCTTCCAGGAGCTCCATTTGTTATCCCTGCTGCAGTTCCTGCTGTTTCCAGCACCAAGGCTTTGCCTCTTGGCTCTGTTATCAAAGGACTCTTCCTTATTGGTTTGTTTTGTGTGGAAATTGCTAAACCCTACTTTGCATGTTTGAAAACACCAAGCATGTTTAACAGTCTCTGCCTCCAAACTTGATGTTAAATGAACTTTTTTCCCCTCTAAAAATGGAAAAAGGGTTGCCTGTGGCTGTTTTCACAGGTGCAGGTTTGTTTTTGAGCTCTGATTTTCTGCTATAAATAGCAATTAACACTTCTCCCTGTTCTGCAAACAAAAGGATGCACGTAGAACTGAGGATTTTTGCCAGCTGAGCTCTGCAGGGAAACATCTCTAAGGCAATTTCTATTTTGTATATGAGTCTGGGGGGCAATCCAGGTGTCTGAGCACCCTTTCATCCAGAAACAGCTCCTGATGAGTAAAAGCAAAGTGGTTCTGGATTCTGGAAGGTTCTGTTGGGTGGAAGGGCAGGGCCAGGACAGGCTCTGTCCTTTCAGAGCCTGATGAGTTCACTTCATCTCAGCTGCCTCTTCCCTGTGCCTTGTGCTAACACGAGTTTAAAGTTTCCTGTCAACCTGTCTGACTCAAATCTTCTTTTATTTCCAAGAAAAAACAGCTTTCCAACCCTTCAGATGGAAAATGTTTAACAGTGACTTCCCTTGAAAACCAAACCAGCCCCTTTGACAAAACCCAGGTGTGGTTTCTGTTTGAAAACCATCAGCAGCTCAGCTTTACTGATGGAAGAAGGAGTTTTGTCCCCTCCTTGGCTATTTTTAGCAATTTGAAATGCAACAGCCAAACTAAACAAAGTTGGATTAGGAGTTTTGCCTTTTAGAAAGCTGGTCTCAAGGTCCAGCTGGATTTTTAATCAGTATTGAAGGTGCTGTTTGTTAATTACAGCAGGAAACCTGTGCTTGTTCATTCCACCACATCCTACAGGTGCAAGCCCTGCTCAGGATGGGTTTATTTCAATTCTTACAATCTTTTCCTGACACCAGGAGGAAGTAAATGGGATTTTATTGTGGAATATCTTGACTTGGAGTGTGTATTTGTGCACCTTTAAGGTACAGCCACACTGTATTATTTAAGCATCACAGTTTTCCTGCCATGTTCTGAGAAGATTTGAAGGCAGGGCACCTCCTAAATACTCAGCAGTGATTTTAAAATAAACCATTTCCCAGCAAAACTGGGCAGCCCTTTCAAGCTGGGATCAAACAGGAAAAAGCATCAGGTTCCCAACATTATTTCTTCAGCCAGCTTGGAAGAGAAGTAACTGCTGACAGTGTGAAGTTCAGGTGTAAAATGATTTTTTTTACATGGGCACTGACCAAGTCAGCCTCACACTCCTTGTTTGAAAAGCACCTGAAGACTCCAGGTTAAAACCTGAGCGTTGCAATTCCTAAATTCTCATTGCTCCCAGGTGCACTGCAGGATTCCTGGGACAGATCCCTGCTGCTGCTGGTGCCTTTGGCAGGGTCTCACTGGGTTTGTGTCCCTGTCCCCAGGGTACCTGAGCATGCACTCGGCCCTGAGCTCCCAGTCCTCGGTGGACAGCGAGCTGAGCACCTCGGACGACTCCATCTCCATGGGCTACAAACTGCAGGACCTCACTGATGTGCAGGTCATGGCACGGCTGCAGGAGGAGAGTAAGTTCTGTTTGTGTGTCTCATTGGGTTTGGGGGAGTTTTATTTGGTTTTGTTGTGGTTTTTTTTTGGTTTTGCCCCAAAAGAAAAAAGATTTCTGTTCTTAGGGATGAAGTATGAACAGAAAAAAAGAAAGATAAAGAGAACTTCTGCTTTTGAAAAAGCAAAACAAAGTGAAAGTAAATACCCCATGAGTTTAACATGGCCCTGATATGTGGAAAAGACTCTATAACTTGTGAGAAATGAGAGTTATAAAGTAGGAGTGCATTTATTCAGCGCTGAGGTGCATGGGGATAAATCCTCCCATACTATGCACCCCAAAACTTCAAATACTGCTCTGTTTATTCCCTAAAACCTGGGATTACACAATACACTTAATACATATTCATGTCCTAGCCCCGCCTACCCTCACTTTGTATTCAAATAAACCAAAAATCCTTTTGTTTTTGTGCCTCCCCAGTTCAGGGGTCATCGGGGGTCTCTGATGAAGGCTTCCAAACTCTTCATCACACTTGAACTTTTCAGCTTTGTCTCTGGAGCGTCTGCGCCTCTTGGGCACATTCCAGACCTTGAGATTAGCTCTTGCTGGTTTAGGGTTTTGGATTTATCACTCATCACTGGTAGCCTTGCACCCCTCACCCTGTTTGCAAGTTCTGGCTCCCTTTATCACAAAGCAGTCTGCCTCTTCTCCTAATTTTTGTAAGCATAATAAATGTCAGTAAATGTCATGAGGCATTCCTCATTGTCTTGGGTTTTGATGAACTATTCCTTACTCTTCTATTCCCTGTCTCAGCCCATAAACACAGTTTAAGAGAGCTGTGAAAATGGGAGGAATTGGTAGAAAGTGAAGCCACGAAAGAAACTTTGGGGGGAGGAAAAAACAAACAAATCCCTAAAGCCGAGGTTTTTCCCCGCAGGCCTGCGGCAGGACTGCGCCTCCAGCTCCGCCTCCGTGTCCCGCCGCAGCTCCAGCGCCTCGCTGCACTCCCTGCGCCGCGGCACCTACAGCGACCAGGAATTCGACACCTACAGCCTGGAGGACGAGGATGACTGCGACTGCTCGCTGTCCCTGCGCAGCGCCCACCGCTACTCGCCCTCCCCGCTGAGCTCCCCGCGCTGCCAGTCGCCCTCGGCCAGCACCGAGCTGGGCAGGGCGGCGGCGCGGCTGCGAGCCCCGCGCAGGGCGGGGCAGAGCCCCCTGCAGGAGCGCCTCAAATACAACAGCAGCGAAGGTGAGGGGTGGGCAGAGCCAGGGAGGGATCCTGGAGTGGGTCGCTGGTGTGCCAGGGCTGGCTCTGTGCCCAGAGTGGGGCACAGCCCGGGGGCACGGTGCTCCTGTGGTCCCAGGGTTCAGCCCCAGGGTTCAGCCCCAGGGTGCTCCTGTGGTCCCAGGGTGCTCCTGTGGTCCCAGGGTTCAGCCCCAGGGTGCTCCTGTGGTCCCAGGGTGCTCTTGTGGTCCCAGGGTTCAGCCCCAGGGTTCAGTCCCAGGGTTCTCCTGCAGTCCCACAAGGTTCTCCTGCAGCCCCAGGGTTCTCCTGGAGTCCCACAAGGTTCTCCTGCAGTCCCAGGGTTCTCCTGCATTCCCACAAGGTTCTCCTGCAGTCCCAGGGTTCTCCTGCATTCCCACAAGGTTCTCCTATAGCCCCAGGGTTCAGTCCCAGGGTTCTCCTGCAGTCCCACAAGGTTCTCCTGCAGCCCCAGGGTTCAGTCCCAGGGTTCTCCTGCAGTCCCACAAGGTTCTCCTGCAGCCCCAGGGTTCTCCTGTGGCCTTTCCTGTGTCCTGTGTTCCAAAAGGGATTTTCCAGGCACTGCCTTTCTCTGCCCCCCTGAGTTGAGCTGCTGCTCTTTCATGGGCATTCCTCAGAGATCAGAAGGACAAGGTGGGTGTCAGTAAATTAAAAACCCATTTCTGGAACATCCACACGTGGCCTGAGCAGAACCAGGGGCAGGAAGCAGCACAGGGGAAGTTCCTGCACTGCAGAGATCTCTTTTGATGCAGGGAAACAGGAAGAGACAGCTGAGCCCAGGAGTGTTCCTGTGCCACCACTCAGCCCCTCCCAGGCCAGGCTGGCACCAGCAGCACCCACAGGGCAGGGAAGGGGCCCAGGAGGCTCAGCTGGAGCTGCTGCTCTGTCCCTGGCTGGCACCCCCTCCCTTCCCAGGGTGGCACAGTGGAGTTCAGAGAGGTTTCTGCCACCCTGATGAAGCTCAGGAGGGTCCCAGCACTGCCCTGTGGAGGCTCTGCCCTCATCCAGAACATTCTTTCCTGAGAGCTGTCCCTGCTGGCACAGCTGGACCCTGCCCACACTGATCTTCCCAGGGCACTGAAAGCTCAAAGAGCAGCAGCATCTGTTTGATTTCTCCTGTGGCCTTTCCTGTGCCCTGTGTTCCAGAGGGGATTTTCTGCCTTTCTCTGCCCCCTGAGCCGAGGTGCTGCTCTTTCATGGGCATTTCACAGGAGCTAAGGACCAGAAACTTCCTCAGAGTCAGATGTGAACTGCTTGGAGGCTACATCCCACTTCAGGCCTCTCAGGCAGGGGGGATTGTTTATTGTTTCCCTACAGAAGTGGTCAGGCCTTGGAGTGGGTTGCCCAGGGGAGGTGATGGAGTCACCATCCCTGGGTGTGGCACTTGGGAGTGTGGCTTAGGGGTGCTCATGGTGATGCTGGGCTGATCCTGGTGGGATGATCTCAAAGGTTTTTTATACGCCGTGATATCAAAATCACCGCTGTTTACTGGCAGCTAAGAGCCAGGCACAGACTGCTCTGCTTTGAGGGGTTTTTGCAGAGAGCCTCAAAGCAGCAGCAGCAGCAGCAGCAGAGGTTGAGGCTGGGGCTGTTGTGTTTGCAGAGGAGCTGAGGCACAGCATGCCCAACCTGGCCCGCAGCAGCCTGCGTGCCCTCGACGCCGTGCGCAGCAGCCGCAGCCTGGAGTCCGACCTGCAGGTGCCCGGCAGCCGCATCCCCAGGACTCAGCAGCGGTCAGCAGGTCAGTGCCACCCCTCCCACACACCCCCAGCCCCTTCTCTCTTCAGACAGAACACCTGCAGACGTGCTGTGGTGTCCCCTGTGTCGGGTTGTTGTTTTCTTTAAAGAGCCGAGCAGCTCGTAGTTGCTGTAAAGTTGTTTATTGCAAAGGCACGTCAGTCTTGAAAGGCACGGTCACAAGGGTTAAAGTCCATGCTAAAAGTTTTTGGCATAGAGTTTTAAACAGAAGCAAAGTCCCAATTAGAAGTAGAAGCTGCTCCTGTTGAGGCCCCAGGAGGGTCAGTGATGCTGTAGAAGCTCCTCTCTTCTTCTGGTGATGATGATGGCAGTGGGGAGAGGAGGAAGGTGAGAAGAGCAAGAACAAGCAAATCTCTCCCCAATGTATAGATTCTTATACACAAATTACCCAACAGGCTAAAAACACAAACTCGAACCATACTTCTTAACCTACTGGAATTCTAGTTTCTTAGCACGTGTCTTGGTTTGAAAGAGGTGCCTGCTAAGAAAGGCAGGAGCCTCTCTTTGAAATGGAGAATGTAAACCCCCTCCCTCCAAATTATTATCACAACATAATATATTATCATTACCTTTTGAAATTAAGGGGCTCTCAGGCAAAGATATGGGAATAGGAATAACAGTTCTTTACCAGGAAAATTAAAATAGAAATACAGAATGACAGAGAACAAACCCAAAGCACAGGCAGAGTGAGAATCCAAGCTGCCCCCGTCAGTCAGGCAGGGTGTTGGTGCAGTCCCATTCCATGGTGGCTGCATCCTCCTGCAGGGACAGATGTGCTTCTGTTGGAGCAGTGCTCCTGGAGAAGGTGCAGTTTTCCTCCAAAGCTCCAGGGATGATGTGCAAGGCTCTGGTTTTCCTCTGGGATCCAGTGGGAAAAGGCTGCTCTGGTGTTCCAAATGTCAGCTTTGATCCGGGGAGGAAATGCTTGGCTCCTCCCCCTGGGTGGAGCATCTCCCAATGGGATGATGGAATTGGATCAGCCATGCCCTGGGACTCCATGGCCCATGAACAGGAGATATCTCCTGGAGGGAGGATGGCTTTGGAAAAGATAAAGAACACTGCCCCATTGGTTTTTAACAGATGTTCCATGAACAGCAGATATCTCCCCAGAGATCAGGATCACTGCCACAGCTGGTTTAACAGCTGGTGACAGATTCCACACTTTGGGTCACATCCTGCTTTGCAACCTCAG
Organism: Rhabdornis inornatus; assembly: GCA_013397075.1. Classification (NCBI taxonomy): domain Eukaryota; kingdom Metazoa; phylum Chordata; class Aves; order Passeriformes; family Rhabdornithidae; genus Rhabdornis; species Rhabdornis inornatus. The sequence continues at coordinate 42,976 of VWZS01006722.1, forward strand.
CATGCCAGGTTATCTATAAACTACTCATATGGTCTATCTGTTCTATCTAAAAAATGTAAGCAATATTCTTACTATAGTTTTATTATGCTTAAAACTACGTTCTTGGAGCCTCAACAGAAATTTGTTTTCAACACTAGCCTCTAGGACTGTGTTTTGTGGCCTGGACACAAACCTAAGACCCTTTACTTACTGAATCTAAATCTAAGACCCTTTACTTACTGAAAGCACTTAAAACTTATTTTACTCACTTACTTACTTGCTTGCTTATACTAAAACTTAAACTTTTACTTTATGTGTGAGTGCCTTAACATACTTGAATCCATCCAAAGGCTTTAATTCAATCCCTGCAGTCTGATCTCTCTCTGAAGGATTCAGAGAGACTCCTGACTTCAACAGGTCTCCACACTGTGTTTTTCAGCCTCCACTAGAACTTGCTGATGTCTCCCTGAGGAACTCAAACTCTGTTTTTCTGACTCCACCCCAGGTCTGACTCCCAGCAAGCTCAGGTATTCCTCGGGGGCAGCGCAGTCCCCGCTCACGGCTCGCCAGCCCGCCAAGGCTTCAGGAGCCAACTCCCTGCTGCCAGGCAGGCAGGTGGGCAAACCCTGCAGCTACACAGCCCCTGGGCCCCCAGCCCGCAAGGCACAGCTCCACACGGCCTCTCCCAGCAGCAGTTGCACTTCCAGAACCAGCAGCGTGGTCACGGTGGCCAAGGGCTCTGCCCTGAAGGCACGGCCGGCAGTGGGAGGAGTGGCCGTGCCCAAGGGAAAGGCAACGCCCCCGTCCAGGAGGTGGGTGAGGCTTCAAAGCTCCTTGGCAGAACCTTCAGACCTTGTGCAGCAGCGTGGGAGCTGTCCCAACACTTAAATCTCTTGTTCTTGTTGCTGGTTTTTTAACAAAAAAACCTAATGGTACAATTCAGACTTCCGTGATTGAGGGGAATTAAACTGATTCAGATTTCTTATTATAATACAACTTATACCAGACTAACAAGCAACCAGTGCTTGTTGATCTTAATGTCCCATTGGAGCCTTACATTGAAATGTATCTACTTACTTTAAAACCATGAAAAAGGGAATTTTTAATCTCCTAATTTATATCATTACTCTACATGAGTGATTACTTTTCATGTGTTCAGTTACATTTGCATGGAAAATATTTCTCTTGTTCTCAGTCATGGGCTGAAGTCACAGCAGTGTTAATTGGGCAGATAGCAGTGTTTAATCATCCAGCAACAGCCACTGAATTTCCTTAAACTGTCTCAAACTGGTGCTGCTGGTGCTGGTCCATGGTAGGGAGATGTTGGTAACACAAACCCCAAACCTGTGTCCACTACAGGGCACAGCCTGGGGCTGTCCCTGAGCTCTTGTTCTGTCCCCCCAGGTGTCTGGAGCTGTCCCTGAGCTCTTATTTCATCCCCCCAGGTGTCTGGGCTGTGCCTGGAGCTGTCCCTGAGCTCTTGTTTTGTCCCCCCACATGCCTGGGCTGTCCCTGAGCTCTTATTTCATCCCCCCAGGTGTCTGGGCTGTGCCTGGAGCTGTCCCTAACATGTTGTTCTGTCTCCCCAGGTTCCTCCAGGCAGCACAGACCCCCCAGGCCCCCGAGGATGACTCCTGGAAGGATGGATGCTACTGAGAGCCCAGGAAACACCTCTGTGGAGCAGATCCCAGCTGGCTGGGCATGACCTCCCTGGGAAAGGCCCCGAGCCCCTGTCCCTGCAGACTCTGTACATATCACATCCCTCACTCCGTGCTCTCCACAGCACACAGCTCCCTCTGCTCTGCCAGGAGCTGGGACACAGCTCCCACCCCTCACTGAACCCTGAGTCTTCCCAGGAAGACTGGAAAAGCCTTATTTGATCACAGCCCAGCTGCAGCCCTGGGGAAGGAAGGTGTGTCCCATCCCCTCCCAGGGTGCTGCAGAGCTGGGGGTGTCCTCTCTGTGCCACAACTCTGAGCTGGTGCTGTGGCAGAGCTCGTGGAGAGTAGAAATAGTGACATAGGTGTTAGATTTGAGACTTTTTAAACCCAGCCTGATGTACTCTAATATTTGTCTGGAATTCAACTGGGTTTGGTTTTTTTTTGGTTTTTTTTTTTTTACTTTGTATAGAATGTATTTCTGCTACTTTTTATTGTTTGGTCTAGAGCTGCAGCAGGTTTTTATAACTGTAGAACACTCTGAGCTGTTGTATCCAGGTGTCAGCACAGGTCACAAGGAGCAGTACACAATATTTGTGTGGGGTGGGAACAGGCAGGGACAGGGATGCCACTTAAAAACTGCTGGGCACCAGCACCTTACCTCAGCTGAATGAATTCACCACCACTTCAGAGTGAACTTTTTAAAAATCACCTTCCCTGACAGCTTTGTCTTGAAGTGTTGGAGCTCTCAGCTGGTTCCCAACTGCCCTGACTTTTGTAGAAGTTTTCTACTGTCTCTTAAGGATTCTGTTCCAGTGTCCTTTTCCTCACCAAGTGCTGGATGCTACAAATACAGTCTTAGTCCAGGAAATACGCACTGATAGCAATGTTCTCCCTGCCATCAATGTGACTTTGATAGTGTAGTTTAATAAAATGTTATGGTGCTGAAACAGATCTGCTTTATTCCAACAGTGAGTTTTGTGTGAGGCCTCTGACAGAAAAGAGGATCAACAGGGCTCCAGTGAAGTCTGGTAGGATGCAAGGAGTGAGATTTAACTTTAATTCCTTGGAGATCAGAAGGACAAGGTGGGTGTCAGTAAATTAAAAACCCATTTCTGAAACATCCACACGTGGCCTGAGCAGAACCAGAGGCAGGAAGCAGCACAGGGGAAGTTCCTGCACTGCAGAGATCTCTTTTGATGCAGGGAAACAGGAAGAGACAGCTGAGCCCAGGAGTGTTCCTGTGCCACCACTGAAGAGCTGCTGCTCTTTCATGGGCATTTAACAGGAGGTAAAGACCAGAAACTTCCTCAGAGTCAGATGTGAACTGCTTGAGGGCTACATCCCAGTTCCAGCCTCTGAGGCAGGGGGGGATTGTTCCCATTTTTTCCAGCCTGGCAGAGCTGGCTGCAGTTCCAGGCTGAGCAGAGCAGCAGGAAGGTGCTGAGGTTGGATCCTGCTGGGATTCCAGATGTTTCCATACAAACCTGATGCTGGAAGAGGCTGCCCCACTTCAGGAGGAAGCACAGCACAAGTGGGAGCTGTTAATTTAATTTTATCCTTTCATTTTTCTGAGCTGTTCTCACACCAAGTGATCACCCTTCAGCTCCCAATATTCTCCATTTCATGGCTGATACCATGAAAATGCAGCTTTGCCTCAAACTGAGATAATAACAACTCCCAACATTTTCCAAGTCCAAGAGGAAATCCAACTCCCTCATCCCAAAGCATCCCTGCTTCCAGAACCTTCCTCTGCACCAGCACTGAGCATTCCCAAGGTAAGTTTTCCACAAAACTCTGCTTTCTGTACAGGAATTTTATTGAAATCAAGGTAATGGTTTTTTTACACTAATGCCTCAGTGCATCCTCGAGAAGGAAAGGAAGGATTTTCTTTAAAAATTATTTGTACATAAGACAAGAAATCATCCAAATGAACATGGTAACAGCACTAAAACATGCATGGCTGCACCTGGGGCTGCAGGAGCTGCAGGGAGGGGGCTCCAAGCTTTACATTCACAACAGAAACAGAAGCAGGTGCCAGTGGCCACTGCCACTTTGTGGGTATCCATCACCCTTGGTGAAACAAATCCAAAGGAGCTACTGGTTACAGGAGACTCCAGTTCTTGACCTGGAAGAAGCTCCGTGGTTGGTGCCACACTGAAGAACAGCAGAGCCACCTCCCCACCCTATCAGTGCCACCAGGGCCTCGTGCTCCAGCTCAGGCACCAAAAGAAGGCTCCCCTTCCAGCCCTCGACTTCCAAAAGCAGATTCCTTCCCTCCCCGAAGGGTGTTTCCATTTTTTCCCTGGGAAAGGAGCCCATCAGCTCCAGCACAGAAGTGTCCCCAGCCCTTGCTCAGCCCCCAGCAGCTCCAGCTCCTCAGCCAGGCCTGCCTTGGGATGGAGATGTGCAGCTGGCACAGAAACAGCAACCCTGAGCCTGCATTTGGTTACCAGCCTTGGGTTTGGTTTGAAATCCTCCCAGAGGAGAACGTTCATCCTCTGGCAGAGCCTTGGAGAAGTCACCAGCCACCAACTCCCCCCCTTCTCTGCCCTCCAGTTCCAGGGCACACCTTCCAGGAGAAGCACAAGCAGCAGCTCCCTGGCACCTCAGCAAGCCACATTGGCCCCAAATTCACCGTAGCCAGTACCAGAATTATAAATTCTATTCATTGCAGTCCACCCTCTGAAGGAGAGCAGGAGAAATCATCTGTGAGAAAGCAGATCCTGAACCGTGTGCTGTGTCCCCTTTGCCACCAGCCTGGGGGAGGTGAGGAAGAAGTGAGGATGAGGAGGCAGCCACTGGACACACTGAGGTGACCCCACACCTCCTCCTGCCTGGAGCAGCACTGCAGGAGCAGGGACACGTCCCCAGCAGCAGCACCTCCACCTGTGAGTGCACAAAGCCCAGCCCCCATTTGTCACCAGGGCGACACCTGCAGCACTGGGAGCCACCAGATGTGGCCAGATGTGCAGGAGAGGCTCTCTGGAAAGCCAAACCCCATTAATTTGGCTATGCCCACCCCAAACCACCTCAGTGGGACAGCTGCAGCCACTCCTGTCCCCTCCCACGGGAAGCCACAGGGACACGGGGCCAGCATGCACACAGCCCTCGGCAGGGGTGGCATTGGGACAGCAAAAGGAACACGAAAATCCTTTCAAGTAATTAACCCAGCCCACTCTTGAGGTCAGGGGAGCAGCAACCAGCTGGGTCTGTCTGGGTGATAAGGCAAAACGTCTCAGGCCCTGGAGGGGTGGGAGGGTGAAGGTGGCAGTGGTGACACGCAGCAGTCACTCTGGAGGTTCCTTCTTCACAATCTGCCTCATCTCCCGGGGAGCAGCTCCAGCTGCAGCTACTTCTGCACACAGCTGGGCCAGGCCAGCCCTCCACACATGGCTGACAGGATGATGTACAGGATCACCTGGGCAGGGAAAATGGGAATAGCACAGGAATTAGGGAGTGTCTGACACCCTCCCATCCCTCCCTGCAGCTGGGAACTGTCCCCATGGAGTGACAAGGTGCTTCCCACCCTGCCCCTGCTCCATCCGCAGTCCTTAAAGCTGGAGGGGAACTGTCCTACCAAAAAAAAGCCACTTCAGAGTCACAGAATGAGATCCCACCAGGATTGAGGGCTAAAAAGCCACCCCAGCTCCAGCAGGGCACCTCAGCTGCCTGCTGAGGCAAGCAGGGACAGCTCCTGGTGCTCCCCTCTCCTCTCAGAGGATCACAAAGGTTGGAAAAAAACCCCACAATCATTGAGTCCAACCTTAGATTAAATCCCTCCTGTCACCAAGTGCCAGATCCTCTCATCTTCTGAACACCTCTGTGGTGACCCCAGCACTGCCCTGGGCTTCCTCTCACTGTCAGGGAAGGAATTTTTCCTAATATCCAACCTGAACCCTCCCTGATTGCCTGGGAGAAGAAGCCAATCCCCTCCTTACCACAAGCTCCTTCCAGGAGCTGCCCCCTGAGCCTCCTCTTCTCCAGGCTGAGCTCCCCCAGCTCTGATTGTCCAGGCCCCTCACCCTCCTCACACGAGGACACTCAGTGCCCTGGTTCTGCCCTGCCAGGCAGGGCTGGGCACACACAGAGCCCAGGATTCAGAGCTGGGCACACACAGAGCCCAGCACACACAGAGCCCAGGATACAAAACTGGGCACACACAGAGCCCAGGATACAAAACTGGGCACACACAGAGCCCAGGACTCAGAGCTGGCCACACACAGACCACAGGACACAGATCCCAGGACAGTGACAGGGTTTTGGTGTTCCCAGCCTGGCACAGCAGCTCCAGGCTCCACACTCACAATGGACACGATGACGATGACGATGGTGAGCTTGAGGTTCTTCATACACATGGCTCGGGCAAGGTTCCTGCTGGTGGTTTTGAAAGTGACTGACTGCAAGAGAAAACAAGGAAAATCCCAGGATGGATGGGTTGGAGGGGACCTAAATCCCATCCAGTGCCACCCCTGCCATGGGCAGGGACACCTTCACTGTCCCAGGCTGCTCCAATCCCGATGTCCAGCCTGGCCTTGGGCACTGCCAGGGATCCACAGCTGTTCTGGGTAATCTGTTATGGAAATATTTGGGATGTGGTTGTCCCATCCCAAATATCCTCTCTGTATCCTGTACTTCTATACATCTGAATAGGGTTTGGGCACCAAATGACCCCAAACACCCCAGGCTGGCTCAGTGCACCCCTTCCCATGCAGCCATCCCATGGGGCAGTGCCAGCTTTTCCTACAAAACACCCTCCACGAGGCTGCAGCAGGCAGGAACCACATCCCTGGGAGCTGCAGCTCTGCCTCAGAGCTCATTCCCAAGGTGGGGAACAGCCCTGGATCTCCCTGTGTGCTGTGGGACATCCCCCTGAAGGATATTCCACCCCTTCATTCCCTGTGCTTCCCAAAGGGACAGCTCCTCCATGAGCTCAGCCCAGCTGCTGCAGGAATTCCAGTCCCTTTCCCTAAAGCTCTCCCTGAGCTTTCAGCCCTGCCACCCCCTGAGGATGGGGGGAAGGTTTGACCACGTGGGAGCTCCAGGTTCCCTGCTAGATAAGCTCCAGGCATCTCTGCTGCCCCTCCAAAGCAGCTCAGGGATGTCTGGATCCCACACAGGAGCTCCTGGCACTCTCCACAGGCGCTGGGCACCAAGCCAGGATGCTGAGCCAGGGCCAGGCATTCCCAAAGGAAAGACAAAAAGCTTCCAGAGTGCACAGCACTTTGCTAGATAGCTCTGCTTTACCATCATATTAATTTGGGGTTTTTTTTTAGTCTTCCTCAGAAACACTCTGAGAAGCTCCAGAATCTTTAAAGATTATTTAAGTGCAACAACTCAGCTTTTTAAATTTTAAATCAGCCACACTGTCCCTGCTGGTATCAGAACAACTCCACAGATGCACATTTTGCAGTTTATCTGCATCCAGCTGCCTTCAGCCCAGGCTGCCAGGGCAGTGTAAATTGTGATTTTCTCTCTCCTATCACTGCAGATAACCAGAAGGTTTTTTTTCCCCGTGATGAGGACAGGGATGCATCACCCTGGGCTGGCTGTGGCACAGGGAGCAGCTGGATCTTCCCCAAACTGGGATGCAGCTGGGAAACAGCTGGAAGGAGGGGAAAGGATTCCCTGCAGGTCTCCATGCTCCTGTGTCCCTTTAAGTGTCCCCAGGTGCTGTCCCCACCTCCCTGCTGCACAAACACAACTTCCCCACTCCCAGGATTTCCCCAGGCTCACCGAATCCACGAGATTCTCTGTTTTATCAATCAGCAGCTCCAGCTTCTCTCCTCTTTGTGCCACAAGGTCTGGAGAAAAGACACAAAAATCCAGCTCTGAAGATAAAATCCCAGGGCAAAAAGCTGCTCCCAACACCCAAGCCCCAGCCAGGAACTCCTGGCTGCAGCTTCCAGCTTTCCTGGGATAACCACAGGCTTAGGGAACAGCCTCACATCACACAGGCTGCATTTTGGGACTGAATTTTGGGTCAATGCCAGATCTCACCCTCTGTTTTGGATGGTCAGACTTGTCAAACCCCAAAGCCAAACCAAGGGAAGCAGTACCTATGTTCCGGACCATGATCCCTTTGAGTTCATCGATCTGGGCTTGTGTCTCTGCCACCTGGTCTGGGCCCTTGCTCTCTGAGTGGTATTTCTGCAACAGAACAGGGAAAACAGGAGCCTCAAAAAAACAGGATCCAGGAAAAACAGGAGCCTCAAAAACCAGGAGCCTCAAAAACCAGGGGTCAGGGAAAACAGGAGCCTCAAAAACCAGGAGACAGGGAAAATGGGAGCCTCAAAAACCAGGATCCAGGGAAAACAGAAGCCTCAAAAAAACCAGGAGAGGCAGGGAAAACAGAAGCCTCAAAAACCAGAATCCAGGTAAAACAGGACACTCAAAAACCAGGAGCCTCAAAAACCAGGATCCAGGGAAAACAGGCAATTTGTGACTACTTTAAGCTATGGCCGAATTCTTGCTTCTCTAAATCTCACAGGTTTGAGGCTGATGTGTAATAAATCTGAGCAATAAATCATTTTTAGCACTATTGTGGTCCCATCCCCTCACTCAAGTGACAATAATAGGTGGGGACAGCTCTAAAGCCACCATTCCTGGGACACCTTGTCTTTAATCCAAGGGACATCTCCACAAAGCCCACCCCATGAGGATTCCTGTTGGAACCTTGGAAACTGAGAATTTGGGATTTTCTGTGTTGACAGGCACTGATTCCCAGGAAAACATTGCTTTTGACTTGAGGCTGTGAAGGAGGCTTCCAAAATTGAATGACAGAACTGGGATTGTGGGTGTGCAGTTTGAATAGAAGTGTGTAATACCACAGGGTGAAAAATTTAGAATTTAAGGTCTTAGGATATAGCAATATATAGAAAGCAAGATGGAAATTTTTAGAGTGGAGGTTTCTTTTTTCTTCACCTTCTTCTTCATGGGTCTGGGTGATATTTTGTATGATTGGATGAAAAAACTCACATTGTGGGTCATGAGTGGTTGGTTATTGGGTTAAAAGTAAAAATAATTTAGGTGGCATTTCTTAATTGGACAGATTGGCCCTTAAAAGGCCTTGTAGAGAGAGATCCAGCTCCATTTTTAGTTTGTTAGCTTGAAGTGCTGTAAAATTCATTTAACGTAGATAAGAATAAACGTCTGAGAAATTTCATTCGCTCCTGACCCTGACAAAGAAAAAAAAGCAATGAAAAGGCAATGGATTGGTGTGGGGAGCTGGGCTGGCAGGGAAGGGCTGGGGCTCACCAGCTGAGCAGCCAGCACAGAGGAGAACTCGCTGTTCATGGCATAGGGCAGGGCAGTCTGCGCTCGGGAGCCGTACGTGGTCTGGAAGCGCTTCTTGATCTCGTTCAGGAATGTGAAGGCTCGGGAGCGCTCAAAGTCCTGTGAGCAGAGAGCAGAGCATGGAACAGCAACAGCAACAG
>VWZS01006726.1:6902-33187 GCA_013397075.1 Rhabdornis inornatus
GGGCCTGGGGGTCAGGGGGTACCATGGGGGGCCTGGGCAGAACCGGAGGCGCCATGACCAACGGTGGGAACGGGGGAACGAGGGGTTGTGGGCGGACGGGAGGGTCCAGCGGCCGCCATGACTGGTGGTGGGAACGTGGGAATGGACGGACCGGGGAGTCCGGGCGGGTCCGGGGCCTCAAAGACCAACGAGGGGAGGGGGGGTACCGGGAGTTTTGGGGGTGCCGAAGGCGGGGGTCTGATGGGGCAGCCTGGGGGGAACACTCAGGTACCGGCGAGCGGCGGGGGAGACGGGGCCGGTGGGGGGGGGGGACTGGGAGGAGCCNNNNAGGAGCCTTTGGGAGACGAGTGTCCCTATGGGGGCGGGATACTGGGAGTTCTGAGTGCTTTCGGTGGGGATACTGGGAAGTCCGTGCCCCTTTTCAGGGACATCCTGGGAAGTCTGCATCCCCTAATAGCGGCAGAGATAGGAGGTTGCTCGTACGGACTGTGGGTGTCCCCTTGAAGTGGGGTTGGGCAGGGGCCCGGAGTGCCCCCTGACCCCTCCCCGACCTCTCTCCCCGCAGTTTACTCCGTGGATGGGCTCCTGGTGTTCGGGCTGCTACTGGTTTGCACTTGTGCGTACCTGCGGAAGGTGCCCCGACTGCGCACCTGGCTCCTGTCCGAGCGCAGGGGAGTCTGGGGAGTCTGCCACAAGGGTGAGGGGCACTGGGGACACTGGGTGTGGCACGGGGTTGCTGGGAACACTGGGATGGAAGCACTTGGAAGACTGGGGTATAGGGTGGGATGCTGGGATCACTGAGGTCGGGTCTGGGACAGAGGCATTGAGTCCAGGATGGGGACACAGAGGTCTGGGATGGGGGTTTTGGGGTCTGGGATGGGGACACAGGGTTATTAGGAATGGGAACAGTGAGGTTTGGGATGGGAACAAGGGGTCTGGGATGGGGACACGGGGCCTCACCCCACCCTGTCCCACCTGCAGCTGCTGTGATTGGGACCCGCCTGCACGTGGCTGTGTCTGTGTCCTGTCTTCTCATGGCCTTCTACGTCCTTGTGGTGAAGTGACCACATGGGGAGCTGCTGGTGATGTGAGAGAGACTCTGGGACTGACTAGAGACGTATGACTGATTCCAAAGACCCTAGTATGGACCAGAGACCCCGGTACTGATTGCAGTGTACCAACCAGAGACCCTGGTACTGACCCTGAACCACCCCCGGTCCTGCCCCTGGCAGCAGCCTGGATCGTGCATGTGGCAACCCAGGGATCATCATGGCCCATTGGCCTCCGTGAACCCACCGAGGGCAACTGTGGGGGCCAACAGGGCACCTTTAGACTGTTGGAAAAGGATTTCTTGTGAATTGTGTAGAGAAGTGGGTGAAGGGACCTCCAGGACTGGGGGACCCGGCTCTGCCTTATGAGCCCCTTCTCTTGATACCGAGTAGGATCGTAGTGGGACCATGGCAGGCTGTGGGGGCCAGACAGGGCCCCCCCATCCATGGAATCTTCCTATGCTCCTGCAGCGTGGGGGCCCCTCAGGGGGGGTCTCCTTCTGCAGTGGGGGGTTGGTGACCCCCCACAGGTTGTAAATACTGGACCACCACATACAAATAAAGTGGGGGTTCATCTGTGGCAGTGCTGGCCTGGGGGTCCTGTGGGGTTGGGGGGGCCTCCTGTGGCGTTTTGGAGGGGTCCTGTGGTGTGGGTTGAGAGTCCCATTGGGTGTGTGTGAGGAGGTCCTTGGAGGCTGGCTCCTATGGGGTGGAGGGCTCCCATAGTTATGGGGGTATTGGGGTGGGGAGGATTTGTGCAAATAAAGTGGTGGGGCAGCTGTGCGGTGGGAAATTGTTGAGTGGATCCTCCCGGCCCGGTTCGTCCAGCTCTCTGGGGCCGGGAGCGATGCAGCCCCTCAGTGAGAGGCACGAGAGGCTGTGCCCTCCCCTAGGTGAGTGTGCCTGGCCCCGCCTGCGCGCCCATAGCTGTGCCGTGTGTGTGCCGGGAGACGCCGTGCAACGCGGTCCTCCGGGGCGCTTGGCGGCGTCTTGCCGCACTGCGCCAGCTTCCCGTCGTGCTTCGCGGCTACGGTTTATAAAGGACAGGACCGGAAGTGGCGGGTGGTAGTGCCGTGGCTGTGTGCGTGTGGGTGTATGTGTACGATTGCGGCTGTGTGTGAGTGAGTCTGTGTGTGAGTGAGTCTGTGTGTGAGTGAGTCTGTGTGTGAGTGAGTCTGTGTGTGAGTGAGTCTGTGTGTGAGTGAGTCTGTGTGTGTGAGGCGCCAGCCACGCTCTCTTCCCTACACGTTGATCTTATTCGATCGGCCGGGCCCCGCCGGGCCGAGGTGAGAAGAAAGCGCCGCGAAGCCCTCGGGCGCTGTGCGGCTGGGCCGGGCGGGATGAGTCGATCAGATAGGCGAGGCCACGGCCGATGAGCGCCCTGCGATTCTGACCCGCGCCCATGTCTGCAGCCCCGGGGTCGGCACTGACCCGGCCCCGACAGCGACAGGAGACGAAACGCGCCGGCTTCATTCCGGCCCGTCCAGCGCCGGGCCACGTGGGGAGGCGGCAAGTTGGCCCTGCACCAAGCTCCGTGCGGGCTTTGCAGAGGTCTGTGCCAGCCTTGCGGGGCCCTGCACGCTCCGTGCCATGTTGGGAGTCGTTCACCGGGCCGTGCCGTTGTGTGGGGCACAAAGGCTAAGCACGGGGCTGTGTTGGCACCATGCCATGTGTGTGAGATGGGCATGGACCCTACTAGTCCTGTGGACTCTCAGGAGACCTGTGAGCTCCATGCAATACGTTGTGTGACACCACGAGCATGGCCTCTGTTTTATTGGAAGTGTGTGGTGATGGGGATAGCCATGGTGGTGACAAGAGGATGGCCACAAGGGAACAACCACAAGCCACAACCTAGCCACGGTGATGACTAAGGGATGGCCATGGTGCTGACAAAGCTGTGATGGTAACCACCGAACAGCCACAGTGGAGACAAGTACAGTTGTGCTGGTAAGGAGAAGATGGCCATGGTGATCACAGGACAGCTGTGGTGGTAGCAAGAGGATGGCCTTGGTCGTGACAAGGGGACAGTAGATTGGGTGACCAGGAGGTGGCTACAGTGGTGACAAGAGGATGGCTGTGGTCATGAAAAGGGGACAGTAGTGTGGGTGACCAGGAGGTGGCTACAGTGGTGACAAGAGGATAGGCATGAGAGGACAGCAACAGAGGAGAACAAGGGATGGCTGTGGTGGTGACAAGGCCGTGGTGGTGATGAGGGAACGGCAGTGATTCTGGCATTTCTGGGAGAAGCAGCTGTGGTGGCTGCTGATGGTGGCTCTGTTGTGGGAACACTCTTGAGAGGGAGTCACCAGCTTAATGGTACCTGGCAGGCTTCATCTGCAAGGTGACGCTCCAGATGCTGTGAGGCATAGCCACTCTATGCCACTGTCTCCAGCTGTAGCATAGTAGGCATGGGGTTGTCCCCATGCTGCCATGGGGACAGGCATGATCCCTTACTGTGGCTGTGTCCCTGTGTGCCCATGGTACTTGCTGGCATCCGTGTACCACCACAGATGGACAAGTGTCACCTGTGTCCCCCAACCCACAGGTGACCCTTTGCCACTGGAGTTGGGACCTCTGTGTTGCCTTAACAGCTCTGTCCTCCATGGCCTCTTGTGACTGTGGCCCCCATATACCCGTGTTCCCCATCTCCCTGTGTCACCGTATCAGCTGTGTCCTCTATGTTCCTCGTGTTCCCATATTGCTTGTATCTTTCATGTCCCCGTATGTCCCCCATCTCCCTGTGTTCCCGTGTGCTCACTGTGTACCAGTGTCCCTCTGTAGCCCCATATCAGGTGTGTTCCTGTGTCCCCCCATCCCTCATGTGCCAATATCCCCTGTATCCCATGTTCCTCTGTGTCCCCCATTCTCCTGTATTCCCTGTATTCCCCTTGTCCTCTGTCCTCGTCCTGTGTCCTCTGTACCCAGTGTCCCTGATTTTCCTGTGTCTCCCATGTTCCTATATCCCCTGTACCCCCTTTGTCCCTCGTGTCCCCCATGTCCAGAATATGCAGCCACATCTGTCCCCAGTGCAGTGGGGCTGGCCCAGCCCCCCAGCACACGAGTGGGACACAATCCCCCGTGGGGTGGAGGTGGCTCCGGGGGGCTCATAACCCTCCCTCGCCATGTCCCGGTCCACCCCTAGCCCCGGGAGGGCGGGAGGAGGGGCTGTGCGGGGAGGCGGGGTGTGATGCCCCGCGGCGGTCCCGGTGCTGTTCCTGGAATAATATTCCCAATTCCGTTCCCAGGGATAAGCTCTCGATTCTGTTCCCGGGAAAGCATTCCGGGGATTACATTTCCACTCCCGTTTCCCACTCCCAAGGGTGGTGGGTTCCCGGTGCCGTTCTCATGGATAACGCTCCCAGTGTCGATGCCCGGCGCCAATCTCGAGCTACCATTCCCGGCGTCCTGCTCCCGGTTCCATTCCCGGGTATAATTTTGGGCGTGCCGTTCCTGGGAATTCCATTCCTGTGTCTCTCTTCCTGATACCGAAGCGCGGTATGCCATTCGCATTCTCGATGCTGATTCCCGGTGCCGTTCTCATGGCAAGCGTTCCCGGAGGCAATGCTGGCTGCCGTTCCAGGGGTTTCTGTTCATGATCCATAGCCCGTTCCCGTTCCCCGGGGTGATGCCCCGTGGCGTTCCCAGGGGTTCCGTTCCCGGTGCCCGTTCCCGAGGTGATGCACAGTGCCGTTCCCGGGGATTCCTCTCGCGGTGCCTATTCCCGTTGTCGGGGGCGATGCCGGGTGCCGTTCCCGGGGGCGGGGGCAGGTGGCGGCAGGTGCGCGGAGGCCGGGCCGTTGGCGGGGGCGGGGCCGCGGCGCCGGTGCTCACACCGGCCGAGCTGCCGCCGTTGCCGCCGCCATGGCCGGTACCGGAGCCCGGTGGATGCCGCTGGCGTTGTGTCTGGCTGTCACCGTATCACCGGGATGCACCGGAGAGCAGCTACACGTCTGCAAGGAGGTACCGACACCGGGAATGGCGGGGGCGCGTGGCGCAACCGGTAATACACCATTACCACCGTACGACCCCCCCTAAATTCCCCTCACACACCGATGAAACGGAGTCCCGGAGCACGTGGAGGCCGCTCCCTATGGGATGGGGGGAACACGTTGGGGGCGGGGGTCCCGGTGGCACCGGGGGTGGGGCGTCTCCTGTAGGAGGGAGGGACCGGCCGACCTGCTGGGGGCCTGGAGAGGGGGCTTTGCTCCCGAGGGCTCGGCCAGTCCCCAAAGGTCTCCTTGGGGACCCCAGCTGGTGTCACCCCATCATGATCCCCAAGCCCCTACCCCATAGACACATTGGGGTCTCCCCAAACCCTCTCTGAGTGCTGCTGGGGGGAGGGTGGGGGGTGACAAGGAGCAGGACGGGGGCAATCTCAATAGCCAGCGCCATTCCCAGCCCAGCACACGGTAGCCAAAGTATCCTGTGAAGGAAAACTGATACTCACCAGGATCAGTACACCTTGGGGACAGCAGGCGAACCCCCAAATACTCTCCCTGGGTTGTCTGTCTCGTCCCATCCCCCCCCATTTTCTTCCCCCCTCTTCAGACCTGCGGCTGCTTTTAATCTGGGCCAGGATTTTTTTTTTTTTTTATGCCGTGATCCAATTATTTTTGTCCGTGTTCCATGATCCGGAGCTGGAAATAATAGACTGGGGCTGGCATCTGCCCCAGGAGTGATCAGTCCCCCAAGAGGGGGTTGCCCCTATCCTTCACTAGTGACAGCCCTTCTCCCTCCCCTGGCCAAAGCAGAGTGACAGTGGCATTTTAGGGTGCCTTCACACCCCAGAGCCACCCTGGGTCTGAATTAGGTCAATTTATGCAGATTTAATAAAAACCTGGAAAAGTTTAGGAAGGGAGAAAAAATACCCTCTCCTCAAGGGACTCTCTTGGACTGAGAGCAGTGTAGTAGTTTAGGGCTGCTGAAAGTTGGGGTGACCCCCTGGGTACCCCTAGGGTGTAGGTCTGTGTTCCTCTGTGTCCCCATCCCAGGGCCGGAGGGGGGCTCCATGCTGCCTGTACATGGGCAGGGGTTGCTGCAGGCATCTCTCTGTCTCTACTTTTTCTTCTCCACTCCCCCTTTTACCTCTCCAATCCCTCTTTCCACATCCCCCTCTTCCCTGCCCCCCCCCCTCCCCCCATTGCTGCATTTCCAGCTGACTGACGGGAACGTCAAAGCAGTTGTTTTCTCATCAACCTGCCACGCTCCAGCAGCCACTGGGAGCATGAAGCCCCAGCACTGGCTCTGGCACCCCAAAGCTGCTGCGAGGGGGTGGGGAGGCCCCCCTGTACCCTAAACCCCAACACCACCACCAGATGTGGCCTTCACCCTGCCCACGCTGTCTGTCCCTGGCGTCACCTTGCCAGCCTTAAGCCAGTTTCAGCTTGGTGCAGCTGGCAGGATGGAGGGGTCATGGTGCCCATGCTGTCCCCAGTATTTCCCGGTTCCTCCTAGTTCCCCGTGCTCTCCCCCCTATGCCCGGCATGCTGTCAGGCTATATCCGGGTTTTGCCGGAGCTGTTTGATGAGCAAAGTGTGTCACGGCCATGCCAAGGCATACCGAGGTCATGACAGTGCCATGTGCTCCCAGGAACATGGGGGAGGCACAGGGGTTCACCCCTACGCCAGAGAGGAGGTTCAGGTTACTGCTCTAAGGCTCCTGGGCAGCCCCAGCCAGATCAGCCCCTCACCCACAGCACCCCCATTTCCCAGCATCCTCCCATATTGACCTCCCTGCCTCCACAATACTCCCCCACTCTGAGCATCCCCCTGATCCCCAGCTCCCCTCAATCCAGAGCATCTCCTACCCAAATCACCCCCATTTCCCAGCATCCCCCCACACTGAACTGCTCCCCACCCCAGTATCCCCTGCACCCTGAGCACCCTCCCAAGCCCCCCTCACCACGCCCTGGGCACCGAAGAACATTGCTACACCTTAACTCAAAACCATCACTTCAAGGCACAGCTGGGCTCAGGGAGCAGCCCCTCTCAGGGAGCACAGGGTGTGGGGGCAGCCCGGGAGGTCTTGGGGTGCAGCTCCCCCCCATGTTCCCTCTCTGTCTCCTGCAGTCCGAGTACCACTATGAGTACACAGCATGTGACAGCTCAGGCTCGCGCTGGAGGGTGGCTGTACCACACACCCCTGGACTCTGCACTGGCCTGCCCGACCCTGTCAGGGGCACTGAGTGCTGTGAGTTTCCAGCCAGGAATGGGATGGGGTCAGGTTGAGGGGTGGGAATGGCAGGAATGGGAAATGAGGGTGAGGGGAGGGAGAGAGCAGGGAGACAAGCACAACCGTTGTTGGCTCCAGTGCAGGCAGCAACAGGAGGATGAAATGGGATCAGTGGGATGGGAATCCCTCTGGGATGGGATGGCAGAAGAACTACAGACACTGTGATGGGATGGAATAGGAATCACACACACACAGACTGCCTGGGATGGGATGAGAGGGATGGAAAACACACACCACACCAGAGTAGCATGGGATGAGATTCATGTACACAGGCACTGGGATGGGATTAGAGGGGTGGGAACCACACACACACAGGTGTTGGGATGGGATGAGACTGATTAGAATCACATGCACACATGGATAGGATGGGATGGGAATCACACATACCATCGTGGAATGGGGTGACAGGGATGGGAATTACACACACACTGGGATGGAAGTCCCCTCATTCCACACAGGCACCAGGACAGGATGAGCAAGATGAGAATCCCCCTCATGCACTCACTCACCGGGATGGGATGAGAGAGATGGAAATTATACACAAACGTGCATGAAGATGGGATGGGAATCACACACACAGTCATCAAATGGAATGAGAGCTGTGGGAATCCCACCACACACACTTGGATGGAAATCTCCCCATCGCACACATGCACTGGGATGGGATGACCAAGATGAGAATCCCCCTCACACAAACTCACTCACCAGGATGGGATGAGCAGGATGGGAATCCCAAACACATACCCCCAAACCTTGGGGGTGCCCCAGCTCCATGGCAGAGGGTTATATCCTGCCTGGATTGGGCCGGGCTGGGCGTCAGGCACTAAAACTCATGGACGGGGGGTGCCTTTGGGGCATGGTCAGAATGGGGGATCCCAGCACTTCCACCACCCAGGAGCACTTGGAAATAGGGAACTGAGGGTGATGAGACTGTAGCAGCATCAGGGGATCGGGGGGTAACCCACCGTGCCCTGTGCCCCCCATCTCCATTGGCAGCATTCTCCTGCAAGGCGGGTGAGTTCCTGGAGATGCAGACACAGATGTGTCGGCCCTGTGCTGCAGGCACCTACTCACTGGGCACTGGTGTCCGCTTCGATGAGTGGGACGAGGTGCCCCATGGCTTTGCCAATGTGGCCACCAACATGGAGGTGGATGACAGCTTTGGCGATGTGGCAGAGAACTGCACAGCGTGAGTCACTGTGTCACTGACTGTGACACCAGCAGATGGGCACCTGGCATGTCAGGACTGGATGCGGGGCACAGGGAGCAGGATGGGTGTGACACCTCTGGGCATCCATAGCACTTGGTTGCCCTGACACCCTTCTGTCATCCTGCCCTGGGAGGTGACACCAGCAGGGCATTACAGGGGCACCCTCATCACAGCAAGGGAACACCCAGCAGCATCACCCCCCCCCCGCCAGAAGTGGCAGGACCCCAACCCCATGGTAATCAGCATTCCTCGGAGACTGAGCACCCATGGAGGTTCCCACAGCACCCATGGGGGTCTCCACACCCCTGTGCCACCAGCCAGTGCCTTTATTTACCACCACAGCCCTTTGATCCTCACTGGCAACGTCTGAGCTCTTTTGGTTGTGCTGGCAGCCATGAGACCCTCCCAGTTGTTCCACAGCCATTAAACCTCCCACCAGCTGGTTGTACCAGCAGCCACCAAACCCTCCTACTTGTACCACAGCCATCAAGGCCTCTCAGTTGTACCAGCAACTGCCAAGCTCTCCCAGTTGTACCAGCAGCCTCCAACCCTCCTGTTTACAACAACAACCACCAAACTATCCCAGGTGTACTGGCAGCTTCTGAACCCTCTTGGGGGACCCCACTCTCTTCTCCTTGCAGTCCTCATGGCTCTCAGCAGGCCAGGGGATTGTTCCCAGGGGTATGTGTCTAGCCATCACACCTTGCCACGTCCCCAACCCCTGTGCCCCACATTTCCCCTTCCTGCTTCCTGAGGACCCTCCCAGCTGTCCCTACAATCCCTGTCCTGCCCGCTGCGGGGTTGAGAGTGGTGACAGGATCCCCAGGGCCATGTCACTTGCCCCAGGTCAACGTGGGTGCCACTGGGGGACTACGTGGCCTCCAACACGGATGAGTGCGTGGCCACCCTCATGTATGCTGTGAGCCTCAAGCAGTCGGGGACTGTGACCTTCGAGTACATCTACCCTGACAGCAGCATCGTCTTCGAATTCTTCGTGGGTGACGGGGCAGGGGTGGAGGGTGTGGGTCTCTGGGGACATGGGAAGGTCCTTGGGGGCATGGGAGTGGTCTCTTGGGACATGGAGGGGTCCATCGGGATATGGGGGAGGGTCCTAGATGACATCAAGGGATCGCTAGGTACATGGGAGATGCTCTTGTGACCTGAGTGGGTCCCTAGGGACTCCTCAGGAGTCCCTGGGGACATGATATTTGTCCCTAGGGACATGGGAGGAGTCTCTGAGGGGATCTCTGGGGACATGGGGAAGGGGACCCTGAGTATATGGGAGGGGTCCTTGGGGACATCGTGGGGGTCTTTGCAGACATGGAGAGGTCCCTGGGGGCATGAGAGTGGACCCTGGTGGCATGAGGGGAGCCCCATGGGACATGGCAGTGGTTCATGGAGACATGAGGAGGGGTCCCTAGGAATATGCGAGGGTCTCTGGGGACATGTGTGAACATGGGGTCCCTGACACTCTCCCTGAAGGTGCAGAACGACCAGTGCCAGCCCACGGTGGAGGAGTCCCGCTGGATGCGGACGACAGAGAAGGGCTGGGAGTTCCACAGCGTGAGTGTCCGGTGGGAGGTGACACCGGGGAGAGGTCCCTCGGTGTATCCCGGCGTCTCTTGTCCCTCCCGTGGGAACAAGATGCTCCACGAGGTTGAGGAGGGGGCGGGGGGTGGTGACAGACGGGGGTGCCACACACCCCCCACCACTGGTGCCAGCCGCCTCCTCGGCAGCGGGATTCCCCACCCATAAAGCCAAACCCATCCCTGGCAGTGGTTGTATCCAATCCCGTGGGGATCATTATCCCAGGTGGAGCTGAGCCGTGGGAACAACGTGCTGTACTGGAGGACCACCGCCTTCTCCGTCTGGTCCAAAGTGCCTAAACCGGTGCTGGTGAGGAACATCGGCATTACAGGTGGGTGGGGGCAGGAAGGGGGGTGTCGGGGGTCGCACGCTCCCCTCCGCGCTGAGTCTCCTCCCGCTCCCAGGGGTGGCCTTCACTTCCGAGTGCTTCCCCTGCAAGCCCGGCACCTTCGCCCCCGCCGCCGGCTCAGCCGCCTGCCAACCCTGTCCCGGCGACACCTTCTCCGGCAAAGGGGCCACCGCCTGCCAGCCCTGCGACCCCGACACCTATGCCGGTGAGAGGGACACTCGGGGTTCCCCCCTCCCAGAGCTGTCCCTCTAGTATGTGAACCTGGGAAAGGGAGGGGTCATGTGGGGAACAGGGCTGACCTGACAGCCCCTGGTGGGGACAGTGTTGGGGCACCTCACAAACCTGACACCTATGCTAATGAGAGGGGACACTCTTGGGAGTGAAGCCGGGTCCGGTGCCCACCCTGGCACGCATGCCCAGTGACGGGAACTCAAAGTGCAGCATCCGGCCTGGCAGAGCCAGTGCCAGGCTGCAGTTGTTGTAGCATAGCGATCGCAGCTGCCAACAGGGACAGGGAGTTCAGGGACGGCCGTTCCACCCACTGGGGACACCCTTGTGGGGACTGTGGAGAGCTGGCACCACCCCTCAAAGACTCCTTGGCTGGGAGGGAAGACAAGGACACCTCGCACGGTGGGAGCAGCGCTGGGGTCCCCGGACTATGCTGGCTCACCCGCCGTGTCCCCCTCGGCAGAGCCCGGCTCGGGGTCCTGCAAGCCACGCCCCCCCTGCACGGACAAGGATTTCTTCTATACTCACACGGCCTGCGACGCCGACGGGGAGGTAATGCGGGGGCACCCCGGGGTGGTCCCCCTGTCCATCGGTGTCCCCACCGACTCACCCGCTCCCCCGGCAGACCCAGCTGATGTACAAGTGGGCAGAGCCCAAGATCTGCAGCGAGGAGCTGCCGCAGGCGGCCCGGCTGCCACCCTCGGGGGTCAAGACCCGCTGTCCCCCCTGCAACCCTGGCTTCGCCAAAGGCAACGGCAGCACCTGCCAGCCCTGTCCATATGGCTCCTATTCCAACGGCTCCGGTAAGGCGGCCCCGTCATTGTCCCCAAAGTGTAACTCGGGCAGCCCAAGCTGTCGGGGGGAAGGTGGATGCCACTCCAGTACAGGGTTGTCCCCTCCTGTCCCCATGACTCCAATAATGACACCCTCATCACTGTCTTCTGGGAGTAACTGGGGTCTCTGGGGCTGCCAGGGGGAGGTGAGTGGCACCTCAGTGCAGGGTTGTCCCATCCTGTCCCTATCATTGTTCCTAAGTGGTGACCATGGCACCCCAAGCTGACAGAGAGAAAGGTGGTACCACCCTGGTGCAGGGCTGTCCCTATGTATCCAGTAAGAACATCCCAGTTATTGTCCTCAAGAAGTAACTGGGATCCCTGGAGCTGCCGAGGGAAGGTGAGTGCCACCTCAGTACAGAGCTGTCCTCTCCTGTCTACATCATTGTCCCCAAGAGGTGGTTACCAGGGCATCCCAAGCTGCAGGGAGGGGAATGTGGTACCACCCTAGTGCAGCCTGTCCCTTCTTGCCCCCATCACTGGCCTCAAGGGGTAAGCAGGACATCCCAAGCTGACAGAGGGGGAGGTGAGTGCCACCCCTGTGCAGTGCTGTTGCCTCCTGTCCCCAGCCTGCCTCAGCTGCCCAGAGGGCACTGAGCCAGCACTAGGCTTGGAGTACAAGTGGTGGAACGTGCTGCCCCCCAACATGGAGACCACTGTGCTCAGCGGCATCAACTTCGAGTACAAGGGCATTGCAGGTAGTGGCAGAGGGCTGTCCCTTCCCTGTCCCCTGCTAGGGGACTTCCAGAGAGCCCTCTGAGTGTCACTGCATCCCTACAGGCTGGGAGGTAGCTGGGGACTACATTTACACGGCAGCTGGAGCCTCTGACAGTGATTTCATGATCCTCACGCTGGTGGTCCCTGGCTTCAGGTGAGGTGGGGGCCACCACAAGGGTGTCCCCAGGGAACAGGGGGGACACAGGCATGGGGCAGAGCTAGCAGTGTCCCCACGCTGTCCCCAGCCCTCCAAGCCCAGTGCTGGAGGACACAGAGAGCAGGGAGGTTGCCAGGATCACCTTTGTTTTCGAGACACTGTGCAGCGTTGGCTGTGAGCTCTACTTTATGGTGGTGAGTGGGGAGACACAGCAGTTTGGGGGGGACACAATGAATTTGGGTGGTGCCACCATCCCCCTGTCCCCATAGGGTGTCAACTCGCACACCAATACTCCGGTGGAGACATGGACAGGCTCCACAGGGAAACAATCCTACACCTACCTGGTGGAGAAGAACGCGACCATGAGCTTCACCTGGGCCTTCCAGCGCACCCCCTACCATGAGGCGGTGAGGGACAGGGGGCCCTGCTTTGGGAGGGCTGGAGGGCCCCCACTTTGGGGGTTCTGGTGGGGGCAGGGGGCAGATGGTGATGGTGCTCTTGGTGCCAGGGCCGGCGGTTCACCAGTGATGTGGCCAAGCTGTACAGCATCAACGTCACCAACGTGCAGGGGGGGGTGGCCTCTTTCTGCCGCCGCTGTGCCCCCCAGCCCACTGGGTCCTGTGCCCCGTGTTCCCCTGGCAGCGCTGTGGACCCCAGCTCGGGCACCTGCCAGCCCTGCCCACCTGGCACCTACCTGTGGGGTCACCCTTCCGATGGGACACCCACCTGCCACCCCTGTGGCCCTGGCACGTGCAGCAATGAGGTAACTGGTGGGTGGCAGGGGGTCCAGGTGTCCCTAAGTGTCCCCATCGGTGATGCCAAGGGCCCCAGAGGAGTGACATCAGCCTCCCCCACACCCAGGATGTCCCAGATGGTGGCACTGGCCAGCACCAGCAGGGTGACACCATCACGAGTGGGTGATACCAGCTCCCCCAGTCATCCTGGGTGCATGACTCTGTGTCCCCACAGAGGTGACACCAGCCCCTTACAGCCATTTTGGGTGGGTGACAGGATGGGTGGCAGTGTGGGTGACAGTGTCTAATCCTGGGTGGGTGATGCCTGACCTCCTTAGCCATTTTCAGGGAGGTCACACCAGCCCTGTGGCCATCCTGTGTGGGTGACAATGTCTAATCCTGTGTGTAATGCCAGTCCCCTAGTTGTCCTCAGTGAGATGACACTATCCCCTCCCAGACACCCCAGATGGGTGACAGTATCTGATATGGGTGCATGGCAGTGGGTGACCCTGGTGGGTGCCACCATGGCCCTACTGTCTTTGAGGGGTGGTGCCAGCTCTCCACAGTCCCCACAAGGGTATCCCCAGTGGGTGGCATGGCTGTCCCTGAGCTCCCTGTCCCTGTTGGCAGCTGCGATCGCTATGCTACAACAACTGCAGCCTGGCACTGGCTCTGCCAGGCCGGATGCTGCACTTTGAGTTCCCGTCACTGGGCATGGGTGCCAGGGTGGGCACCGGACCCAGCTTCACCCCCAAGGGGCTGCCCTACAGCCACCACTTCCGCCTTAGCCTCTGTGGGCACCAGGTGAGACCTGTGTGGGCAAACACATGTGCACACGTGGGAACACACCTGGGGGGTGGGCACAGGCACAAGAGTGCAACCATGGGTGCGTGGGTGGGCACTCAGGAGAGTGGGCACATGTGGGCAGAAAACCATGGAAACATGCATGCCGACATGGGGAGACACCTGGGAAGGCACACAAGGGCATACGCAAGAGGGCACAGGAACATGCATGCATGTATGGGAACACACCTGGGCTCATGGGTGGGTGGTCACGGGTACATAAGTGCAAACATGAGCACACATGGAGGTGTGTCCACTCACAGGCACATGAGTACAAACACAGACACACACCTGGGCATGTGGATGGGACAGGGGCATGCAGGTCGGCAGACAGAGACACACATGGCATATATGCTCGTAGTCATGCAAAAACAAGGACATGTATGCAAACACACATTCACACACACAGGTGTGCAAATACAGGTGTACATGCAGTCACACCTGCACACACATGCACACACTTGTGCAGTCACGTGCACAGTCACACACACACATCTGCACAGTTGTGCAGACACATGTGGACACTTGAGCAGTCACACTGCACACCTGTGGCCCTGCACACACAAATGCCAGTCCCTTGTATGCACATTCCCACCCCACACATGTGTGTCATGTGTGTCCCTGCAGGGCAGGAAGATGGCCTCATGTGCTGACAATGTGACAGCAGGTCGGGGGGGCCCTGCCCGCGTGGTCACCTCTTACGTGTGCCAGGCCATTGTGGTGCCCCCGGACATCACCGGTGCCCACGCAGCTGTGTCTTCTCAGCCCATCAGCCTGGGTGACCACCTGCTGGGTGAGCGGGGGGGGCACCCTGGGGCACTGGGACACCCCGGGGTCACTGAGACACATGGGTGAGACAGACACTAGAACACCTTGGTGGCACAGGCACACCAACACTGGGACATCCCAATGGGACTGGGACACGTGTGGGACAGGGTCTGGGGCACCCTTGTGGCACTGAGAGTGGAACACCTTGTTGAGGCTGGGACACCCTAGCATGACAGTGACCAGGACATCCCAGTGGCACTGGAACACGTGGGTGGAACAGAGAGTAGCCTACTCCAGTGGCTCTCAGTTTGTCCAGGCTCTCCAGGCCTACTCTGGGACTTAGACACCCTGGTGGGACTGGGACACCCCAGTGGCACTGGGAGTGGGATACCATGGTGAGATTGGGACCCTCTGCTGGGACTGAGACAGTGGCACTCTGGCACTATATTTCAGCAGCACTGGGATACCTTGGTGGCACAGAGACACCCCAATGGGACTGAAATACACCCTGGTGGGACTGGGGCACTACAGGGACACCTGGTTTGGGGTTGGGACATTGTCACTGGTACACCTTAGTGGGATTGAGATGCACTGCAGAGGGACACACTGGTGGGACTGGGACACCGTGGTGTGACTTGAGACACCCTGGTGGGACTGGGAGACACAAATGGGACTGGGACACTGACATTGGGACACCCTGTTGCAATTGGGATATCCTGGTGGCACTGGGACATTACAACTGGGACACTGGTGGCACTAGGACACTGGGACAGGAGCACACCCTGGCGGGACTGGAGACACACATCTCTCCCCACAGGTGTCACCACCAGTTCTGTGCTGGACGGCATCGTGTCTCCCCCAGAGCTCTTTCCCCCTGGCCACCCTGACCTGCCTGACATCATCTTCTTCTTCAGGTGCAGGCAGGTGACAGGGGGGTGATACCCACTCCGTGCCCCCACTGTCCTCCTGACTCCCCATGTCCCCTGGCAGGTCCAACGACATGACACAGCCCTGCAGTGGTGGCCGGGCCACCACCATCCGCCTGCGCTGTGACCCCCTGCACCTCGGCACAGGCACCTTGGCTGTCCCCAGGTGAGGAGGGTACACTGGGGACCCTGAGGGGGGTTTTGCGTGACCCAGGCATCTCCTGCTGTCAGGGTTGGGTACATCCCTGGGGTGCTTTGCTTTGGAGACACCACTGTCACAGTGTCAGTGTCCCTCACTCTGAGGTGTCACCCTGGCTGTTCCCAGGTGGGTGGGATGGGACACTGGGGACACCAAGGGGGGCTTAGGGGACTGTCAAAGTGATCCAGACATCTCCTGCTGTCATGGGTGGACATGTCCCTGAGGTGCTTTGCTTTGGGGATGACATTGGCATGGTGTCAGTGTCCCTTACCCTGAGGTGTCATCCTGGCTGTGTCACTGGTGCCCTGCATGTACTCAGGTTGGCAGCGAAACAAAAGAAACCCCGGGGGAGGTTTGGGGAGCCCCAAGGTCTCCTGCTGTCCTGGGTAGATAGTTCTTTGGGGTGCTCCACTTTGGGAATACCGCTGTCATGGTGTCCCAAACCTGGGGTGTCACTTTGGCTGTACTCTCCACTTTGGAGTGTCACCACCACATGAGCCCCCCCTTTTTTCCCCTCCCCAGCAAATGCCCTGAGGGCACCTGCAATGGCTGCACCTTCCATTTCCTGTGGGTCACAGCTGAGGGATGTCCCCGCTGCTCCAGCTCCCACCACCGGCCCATCGTCGGCGCCTGTATCGGCGGCGTTCAGGTACCGCCCCGTGCCCCAGGTTGGGCTGCGGCTCCCCCAGCCCCTGAACCCTCTTTCCTCCCCACCAGAAAACCACCTATGTGTGGCGGGAGCCCCGGCTGTGCCACGGCGGGGATGCCCTGCCGCCGCAGGTGATCCAGGCATGCCGGAGCATGGATTTTTGGCTAAAAGTGGGAATTTCCACTGGGACGTGTGTGGCCATCTTGCTGGCCGCGCTCGCCGCTTATTTCTGGAAAAAGACTCAAAAGTGAGCAATTGGTGGTGGGATTTGGGGGCACGGGGGCTATCTAGCACTGTCACAGGAGAGGTGATGGCACTGCCTGCATTCCCAGGTTGGAATACAAATATTCCAAGCTGGTGATGGACGCAGTGGCCCGGGAGAGCGACGCAACATCGCCCGACAGCTGCGCCATCATGGAGGGGGAAGACGCGGAGGACGAGCTGCTCTTTGCCACTGAAATGTCACTTTTTGGAAAACTTAAAGCCCTGACGGCCAAGGTGAGGGGTGGGGTGGGGGTATGGAAACAACCCTGGAGTAGCCACCAGACAAGCCATGGTGGGGGTGGGATTTGAGGATGGTCTGCCTCAATTCCCCACCCCGGGGGTGTCTCAGTTTCCCCACTCCAAGAGGGGCTGCGTGCCTCAGTTTCCTCACCTCAGAGACTCCGGGCCTCAGTTTCCCCACCACAGGAGGGCTCCAGGTCTCAATTTCCCCACCCCACAGCGGATGCCGGATGGATTCGACTCGGTCCCGCTCAAGACCTCATCCAGCAGCACCAAGCAGGAGCTGTAATAGAACGGGGGGCACCTTCACTTCCCCCAGCCCGCCCGGGAGCTGTGAAGGGAAGGGGGGGTACCCACGGCCCACCCCCCCCACCCCTCCCAGCCTGGCCTTAGTGACCCGCTTTGGACCGGAGCTTCGTTACGGCTTTTGTATGTGTGTGGTCCCCCCATGTCCTCCCCATCCCGAGCACCCAAAAGTGCCAAATACAGGAGTGGGGTTTGTATAAGGGCTCCGTGTGTGCGGGCAGACTGGGGCGGGGGGACATGCATAGGGGGTGCGGGGAGCTGAGCGTGGGCACCAAAATGTGTGGGGGGAGGGTGTGAGAGTGTACGCAGGGTGTCACACGCGTGGGAGTGGGTGCCTAGCGGTGGGGTAGGGGTGCACACGTGGAGGAGCACTGGAACTCTGACCTCCATCTGCACACCCCCTCCTGAGGGAAGGGTTATTGGGTCCCCCACATGGGTGGAGGCACCAGGACACCGTCGGGTCTCCCAGGCGGGAGACAGTGGAGTGACATGGGGTGACATATGGTGCCATGGACAACCACAGTCGTGCCATGGGGTGCTGTAGAGGGGCGTGGGGGGCAGCCCTTGGGATCCCTGTGAACAGCTGGGGTGCAAGGCGTCCTCGGGTAGGAGATCTCCAGAGCCCACCCGAGTATCCCAGTATCTCTGAGATGTGGCTGAGGAACTCCAGGGATGGTCGGGGTGCGAGGGCAGAACCGCGGAGACCCCTCTGGCGCGGGGGCTCGAGGATGCTCGGACTGCTCGGACCCCTCCAGACCTCCCCATATCCTCCCCAAACCCTCTCATACCTTCCCGATACCCCAGTCCTCCCGCCCTGCCTGGGCCTCTAGACCCGCTGGAACCACCCTTGGTGGGGGTCAGGGGTGCTCGGACCGCTCGGGCTCCCCCCAGACCCTCCATATCACCCTCATCCTTCCGTTGTTGCCCCTCCATATCCTGGTCGTCCCATCCCGCTGCGCCACCTCCAACCACCAAGGGGCGCTGCTGCGCCTCCGCCCGCATCGCCGCGGCCGCACCGCGGCCCCGCCTCTTCCGCGCGGAGCTGCTGTCTCCGCCGCTGTCCCCGCCGCTCTTCCCGGCTCCGCTCCCGGCGCCGTCGCAGCCATCGACGGTCATGGTGCTGGACCTGGATCTGTTCCGCGCCGACAAGGGCGGAGACCCGGCCATGGTGCGGGACATGCAGCGGAAGCGCTTCAAGGACCCCGCGCTGGTGGATGCGCTGGTGCGAGCGGACGGCGCCTGGCGGAGGTGTACGTGGGTGAGGGGGTGGGAACCTCCGGGCTGGGGGACCCCGAGGGCTTGTCACCCCCTTGTCACACGCGGGCATGTCTCCCCCTCCCGATGCCTTTCCTCCCCACCCTGGTGGGTCTGCAGGCGATGGGACCCCTCCACCATCGCCCCTCCTTGGGGACACGGGATCCCCGTGGGGTCCCTCTCTCCCGCTCTCCCTTCCTCCTGAGGACATGGAGCCGGCCCCCAAACTGATCCCCGAACCTCCTCGCTGAGATGGGGTGACCTTTAGGGGAGTCTTCCCCACCCTCCCCAGCTGTTTGGTGATCCCAGCCCTCGGGCATCACCTCGGTGGGTCATTGCCCTCTGGGAGTGGATCCTGTGGGTAGATCACAGCAGAGACCAACGGCTTGTGGATCCTCCTCGCCCCTAATCCCGGGGCCTGAGCTGGGAGAAATTCTCCCACTAGACCCGCCTTCCCCGCTCCCAGTCGGGGGGGCAGATCCCAGGTTCCCCTTAGCCCGCACATGGATCCCGTCCCATTGCGATCCTCAAGGGTCCACTCCCTGCACTGCCGCAGGATGCAGCTGGGCGGGGAGGATCCTAGGCAGTGCCACCCCCAGATTTGGGGTACACCCACACCTGGGCGGCTTGGGGGGGCAGGAGCCACCTCCCCGTGGCTCCCGGCGGGATATGGGGCAGTGGGATCCGCATCCAGCTCGGTCAGTGGGTGCCGGATGTGGAGAGGAGTTGGAGGGCGGCGGGAGAAGTGGGTACCCCCAAACCCCGCCGTTCCCAGGGCACCCCAGCATTCCACTGCTGCGGGATGAAAGCGGCGCTTGGGGCTTCCCTTTAATGCATTCGCCTTGATGTCCTTGTGGGATCTTGCCCGGGCGTTCTTGGCTCTGGCCGTGCCCTCGTTTTATCTCAGAGCGTTTCATAACACGGATCACCCCTTCCCAGCCCCCTTCCCGCGGGCTCCGTGTCCCCGAGACGGCGGTGCTGGACAATGACGGGTCGCTACAGGAGGCGACAGGGTGACGAAGGCTGGGGGGACGCGCTGGCTGATGCAATCCCGCGGCGCCGATGCCGTGGAGGCCGTGCTGTCCTGTTGCGTGTTCCTTGGCTCTGGATTTCCTGGGGACTGATCACTCCCATTGGGTGTCACGTTCTCGGCGTTGGGTGTCCCCAGTTTGTCCCAGCCCTGGGGTCACGAAGAGGGGGAACATCCATCCAACACCCCCTGAATATCGTCACTGTGGCCTCAGATTCCAGGGTCTGCTCAGTCCTTAGCAATCCCATCCCGGTGGGGGAGGAGTCTCATCACAATGTGGGAACCCAGCGCAGTGTGGGGGTCCCATCCTAACAGGGGGGTCCCAGCATAAGTGGGCTCTGAGCCTGTGGAGGGGGGATGCCATCCTGTCATGGGATTTCCAGTGCAGTATGGGGAGGGGGAGGGGAGGTCCTCATCCTGGTGTGGGGGTCCCATCTCAGCATGCGGATCCTAACCCAGCATTGGGGGGGGATTCCAGTGCAGTATGGAGGTCCTATGCTGATGTGGACCCATCCTGAACAGGTTCCATCCTGGTATGAGGGTCCCATCCTGGTGGAGGGATTCCCATCTTGAGGGGGGGGTTCCCAGTCCAGTATGGGGGTTGCAGCCCAGTGTGGGGGATCCTAGCGTAGGGTGGGGATTCCATTCCAGTGCATGGTTCCCAGCCTGGCATGGGACTTTCAGCCCAGTGTGAGGGGTCCCATCCCCTCATGGGGGTCCCAGTGCGGAGGTCCTATCCCAATGTGGAGGTCCCAGCCCAGCATGGGAAATCCCAATGTTGGGTTCTCACCTTAGAGTTGGGGTGTCCCATCCCAGCGTGGTCCCAGCACATCATGGGGGTTTCCAGCCTGGCATGGGGGTCCAGTGCGATGTCACTCCAGGTGTTTTCCGATGACATTCCCACTCCCTGTGGCTCTGCTCCCCATGATAACCTTTGTCCTCCCAAAAACTGCGGGGCTGGTGCCTGGATCTGCCACCCCGCTGCTGCTCCCGTGGGGGCTCCATATCGCCTCTTTGCACCAGATGGGGGCCCCAGCCCTTCTTCACTCCAGGTGACAGCCTCTGCCTTCCTTTCCAGGCAGGTTTCGTGCCGACAACCTGAACAAGCTGAAGAACCTGTGCAGCAAAACCATTGGGGACAAGATGAAGGTGGGGCATGAGTGCCCTGGGTCACCTCATGGTGGGACATCACCAACCGGTGACATCTCTCCTTCTCCCAGCCCTCCAGCCTCTCCCTTGGGTCACTGAGGGATGTTTTCCCCCTGGAATTTTACTCTTTAACTCTACTAGGGTTTCTTTTTCCTTCTGCTGCAGAAAAAGGAGCCAGTAGGGATGGATGAATCGGTACCAGACAGTGCACAGAACCTGGATGAACTCACAGCTGATGTCCTGGGGGTGAGTGAGACCCCAACTCTCTCCACTGTGCCTACAGTTTGTCCAGAGCTTTGCCTGGAATTGCCCAAATTGGTGGCCTGAAGTGTCCACCAAATGAGGGGGGACTGCCTGATGCCCCAGCTGGGAGGATCCTTTGTTTCCCAGTCCCAGCAATAACTGACTCTTCCTTGGTGTCCTTGATCTCTCCAGCGTCGCTCTGTGTCAGTCAAGGGCTCATCCCTGGGAATTTGAGCAGCCTCAGTCCTCCATGTCCTCAGTGTGTCCCTCCCTGCCTACTTCCATCCCAGTTCGGTAGTCACCCTGATTAGTGAGTGCAGTGCTGGCTGTCATGGGAGCAGCTCATACCCTCCAGAGCCCAGTTTGTCACCCCTTTGTTCCTTCAGGCTGTTCTTGAGCGTGTCCAGCCCAGGGACTCACTCCAGCATCTGTGGAGGGTCCGGAATTCACCGTGCTGGGCCCAGGGTTTCCTGTGCTGGGTGAGCAGGCCCCTCTTCCTGGTGGTCTTCTCCCTCCCCCACCTCATCCAGAGATCTTTCTGCAGAGTCTCCAGGTATCCCAGATAAAGAAAGTTCGGCTGCTCATTGATGAGGCGATCCTGGAATGTGACTCTGAGCGCCTGCGGCTGGAGGCTGAACGCTTTGAGAGCCTCCGGGAGATTGGGAACCTCCTCCACCCCTCCGTGCCTATTAGCAACAACGAGGTGGGACGTGGGAAGTGAGGTGGGGTTGGGTTGGTGGAGTCAGGAAACTCACAGTGGGAAGCAGGGGGCTCCCAGCAGGGTATCCCCCAAGCCCAGCTGGGTGAGTGGGTGAGGGAGATCTGCATGACAAGCTGGCATTTTCCACCGAGATCAGACAAAGAGCAGCTCAGACAACGCAGGGCACACCATTGTTGGGGGAATTCATGGGAAAGGCGCTTCCTGTGGTAGGGACGGGGTCTCCCTTCGCTGCCTCCATTCATCCTGTGGGAATATTTTGCCAAGGGGCGCACAACTGGGCCAGGCTTGCTGCCAAGTGGCTGCACAATAAGCTACAGGCTGGAGTTTGAGCTCCCAAAGTGGGCCCAGTGTGGTTCAGAGACTGGTGTCCAGATCACTGAGAAGGTGATAGGCTCCCGCTCCTCTTTTCTCCGGGTTCCTGCAGGATGTGGACAACAAGGTGGAGCGGGTGTGGGGTGACTGCAGCTGCAGGAAGAAGTATTCCCATGTGGATCTGGTGGTGATGGTGGATGGCTATGAGGGGGAAAAGGGCGCTGTGGTGGCTGGCAGCCGTGGCTACTTCCTTAAGGTGAGAGCTGTGGTCCCAGAATGATCAAGCTCAGAGGGGAACAAGGAGGGACAGGGGCCTTGGGTTCTTCTCTCCTGGGATAGATGATGAGAGCCTTCATCGTGGGGGTGTGGGATGAACTCTGACCACAGTGGTGCTTCAGGATCCGTTCCTGCCGCAGTCTGGGGTGATGCTGAGCCTTGCAGCTGTTGCAGCTCTGTGGGCTCCATGTCTCCTGGGGCATCTGAGCAAGGAGGAGTGGCCCAGCGGGGTGTGTTGTGTGACAGGCAGTGTAACCCCTGTTCCCAGGGCCCGCTGGTGTTCCTGGAACAGGCGCTGATCCAGTACGCGCTGCAGAGCCTCCGTGCCCGGGGGTACACCCCGGTGTACACCCCCTTCTTCATGCGCAAGGAGGTGATGCAGGAGGTGGCCCAGCTCAGCCAGTTTGACGAGGAGCTTTACAAGGTAAGAGATTGCTCTGGATTTGGGACTGGACTTGGGAGCAAGCCACCCCCATGGGGCTGTGGGGAGGGAGGCAGTGGGGTCTCCTCTGCCCTGGCAAGGCTGTGCTTGTGGCAGTGGTGGTGGCAACAATGGTAGCAGTGGTTCCTTCCCTTCTTGGGATCCATTTCCACGTTGTGATGGTGATGATGTGACAGGGAGGTGGCTTGTTTTGGGGGTTCCACCTCCATGGGAGACACTTCATGGTGATGCTGCAGTGACAAGGAGGTGACTCATCTCAGGTCCATCTCCATGGTTGACACACTCTGATGGCCATGAGGTGACAAGGAGATGGCTGGCCTCCGGAGTCCATCTCCATTGGTGACATGTGGTGACAAGGACGTGGTTTATCTCTGGGGTCCATGTTTATGGGAGCCACATGATGGTGATGAGTTGACAAGGAGGTGGCTCATCTTTGTGGTCCATTTGTACAGGTGACACGTGATGGCAGTGCAGTGACAAGGAGGTGACATGCTCTGGGGTTCTTCTCCATGGGTGACATAGGTGACGAGGTGGCTTACGATGGTGATGACATGACAAGGAGGTGGCTCATCTTTGGGGTCCATCTCCATGGGTGGTACAGGTGACTTGTCCCTGCCATCAGCTCCTTTGAAGGACCAACAAACTTCTCCTGTGATGAATTCCCAAACTATCCAGCCCTGGAAAACCTCCCTGCTGGTCCCTGGAGGTGCAGGAGCAGCTAGAAGGACACGGTGGCTTGTGTCCCCTGCAGGTGATCGGGAAGGGCAGCGAGCGGGCGGAGGACAGTTCCATTGATGAGAAGTACCTGATTGCCACCTCCGAGCAGCCGATCGCCGCCCTGCACCGCGATGAGTGGCTGCGGCCCGAGGACCTGCCCCTCAAGTATGCTGGGCTCAGCACCTGCTTCCGCCAGGAGGTGGGGTCCCATGGCCGGGACACCCGCGGCATCTTCCGCGTCCACCAGTTCGAGAAGGTGAAGGAGCGGTCCTGGCAGGAATTCGGGATGTACCGAGGGCTGCTGTGGGGGTCCAGTGGGAATTCAGAGTGTACCCAGCATCACTGTGGGGTTCCAGCAGGAATTCAGCATGTTCCAGTGGGAATTCGTGGTGTATGCAGTGCCACTGCAGCATACCCAGCAGGAATTCAGGGAGTACCCATTGTCACCATGGTGCTCCAGCAGGAAGCTGGAGTGTATACCCCATGTCACTGTGGGGTTCCAGTGGGAATTCAAGGTGTACCTGGTGTCACTATGGGGTTCCAGCAGGAATTCAGGGTATATGGGGGGTCACCATGGGGTGAATCTGATGGGAATTTGGGGTGTACCTGATGTCAGCTGCAGTGTTCTCAATGGGAATTCAGGGTGTACCCAATGTCACACAATGTTCCAGTGGCAATTCAGCATGTACCAGGTGTCATTGTGGTATTCTGATGAGAATTTGGAATGTATCTGGGGTCACCATGATGTACCAGCAGCAATTCAAAGTGTTCCAGGTGTCACTATGGAGTTCTGATGGGAATTTGGGCTATACCCGATGTCACTGTGGGGTTCCAGTTGGAATTTGGACTGTACCCACTGTCACCGTGGGGTTCCAGTGGAAATTGGAGTTATACCTGGTGTCACTGTGGAATTCCTTCTCCTGCAGATTGAGCAGTTTGTCTACTCTTCCCCCCATGACAACAAATCCTGGGAGATATTTGAGGAGATGATGGCCACAGCTGAAGAATTCTACCAGTCCCTTGGGATTCCCTACCACATTGTCAACATTGTCTCGGGTAGGGGCCCCTGCCCTGCTTCCCAGCATGGCAATTTCTTGTCCCTGGCTCCTTGCTGTCCCCAGTCTGAGGAGGAGGAGGAAGAGAAGGGGACATTTTGTTTTCTGTGGAATTCTCAGCCTTGCTCTGGGTCCGTGGGCACTGCTGTGATGGATTGTCCCTGCTGTCCCTTCCAGAGGGACAGTTGGAGTATCCCAGCTCCTCCTGGAAATGCTTACAGGAAAAACATCTGGTTTAAAAGTTCCCTGTGGCTGAGTGGAACCCCTTTATCCCCTTGGCAGAGTAAGAACCCCACATTCCCACAGCCAAGTGGTAACCCCACATCCCAGCGGTTGAGCAGGAATCCCTCATCCCTGTGGCCAAGCAGGAATCCCAGATCCCCATGGCGTAATCCCATCTCCCCATAGTCAAGTGGGAAGCCCATGGCCATGTGGCTGAGAAAGAGCCCCATGTTCCCATAGCTGAATGGGAATCTCACATCTACATGGCTGATAGGGACCCCCACACTCCTGTAACCAAGCAGGACC
This sequence comes from Rhabdornis inornatus, assembly GCA_013397075.1. Taxonomy (NCBI): domain Eukaryota; kingdom Metazoa; phylum Chordata; class Aves; order Passeriformes; family Rhabdornithidae; genus Rhabdornis; species Rhabdornis inornatus. The sequence continues at coordinate 31,920 of VWZS01006726.1, forward strand.
CCCATATCCCCATGGCACAGCAGGAACCCGATGTCCTGTGGCTGAGCAGGAGTTCCCCATCCCCATGCCCGGGCAGGACTCCACACTCCCATGTCCCCATGGCCAAACAGTTTGTGGCTTGTTGACCCTGTGGCCAAGCAGGGACCCCATATTTACATGGCTGAGAATTAACCTCGCATCACTATGGCAGAGCAGGAACCCATATTGGATTGGCACCAAGCTACGGGAGCCTTTGGAGGCTTCACACTACATTCTGTCTCAGGATAGGCAAATTCCAGATGCAGTGGGACCCCCCACTCAGCACTGTCCCCCCTCCAGGCTCCCTGAACCACGCAGCCAGTAAAAAACTGGATCTGGAGGCCTGGTTCCCTGGCTCTGGCGCTTTCCGCGAGCTCGTCTCCTGTTCCAACTGCACTGACTACCAGGCCCGGCGCTTGCGCATCCGCTATGGCCAGACCAAGAAGATGATGGACAAGGTGATGCTAGTGGGCATGGGGGGGTTCTTCCTGTGTTCCTTTGCTTTCCCCATGTCACACGTGTCCCCTGTGTCCCCCTGCCACAGGTAGAGTTTGTGCACATGCTGAATGCCACCATGTGTGCTACCACCCGCACCATCTGCGCCATCCTGGAGAACCACCAGACCCCTGAAGGTATCCACGTCCCTGAGAAGCTCCAGAACTTCATGCCCCCAGGTAACATCCCCCTCTGCTCTCCCCGTCCCCCGTTCCTTGGCCAGGGGGGTGACAGGTCCCTTGTCTCCTCAGACCTGCGGGAGCTGATTCCGTTCATCAAGCCGGCACCCATTGAGCAGGAGCTCTCCAAGAAGCAGAAGAAGCAGCAGGAAGGGAGGGGCAAGAAGAAGGCCGGGGGGGGACGTGACCAGGTGCTGGAGGAGCAGATGAAGAACATGGAGGTTTGAGGGTGTCCCCCCGCACCGCAAGGACTTTGGGGGCCTCCTGAGTCATCTCCACCATCATCTTTGCCTTGGAGGGGAGTCACCATCTGTCCCTCCCGTGCCACAAAGAACTGTCAGGGCACTGCCCCTCTCCCTGTGTGTGTCCCCCTACTCTGCTGAGTGGGGCCAGGATCCCCCATGTGTCCCTCTCATGCTGAGTGGTGCTGGGGACCCCCATGCCCACCTAACATGTCCCTCCTCCATCCAAAATAAAGCCGATTTGCTGAGCTGTGTTCTTGGGGGGGTTCCGAGGAGGGAAAGGGGGGATCCAGCCTGGGGTGGTGTCTCTCACCCCAGGTGGTGACACACCACC